>PVJH01003559.1:0-140005 GCA_004026705.1 Nesogale talazaci | reverse complement strand
TTCAGTTCTTTTTCCCATTTCTTCATAGGGTTATCTGTTTTCATCTTCTTGCATGAGATGAGGGTATTGTACATTTTTGTAATAAGCCCTTAGTCTGTTGTACTGTTGCTAAAAATCCTCTCCCAGTCTGTGGGTGGCCTGGCTACCCTCTTGGTAAAGTCCTTTGATGTACACATGTGTTTTATTCTAAATAAGTCCCATTTGTCAATTTCAGGTTCCCCTGAATGTGTACCCTGTCCTGTTGCAGTTAGCCTTTGTATTCCCTGGGTCAAGGTTCTTAGATTTTCCCCGATTCTCTCGCTAATGGTCCTGATGGTTTGTGGTTTTACTTCCAGGTCCGTGATCCACCTCGAGTTTGTCCTTGTGCATGGGGTGAGGTAGAGAACCTGTTTTATTTTCCTACATGTAGATTTCCATTGTCTCCAACACCATTTGTTAAATAGAGCATCACCCTCCCACTTGATGTTTTTGGATCCCTTGTCAAAAATCAGTTGTCTATATGCTAATGGTTTTATTTCTGGGTTTTCTATTCTTTTCCATTGATGTATGTACCTGTCATTATGCCAGTACCATGCTGTTTTCACCACTGTGGCTTTGTAGTAAGTGTGAAAGTCAGGTAAAGCCAGCCCTCTGATGGTGTTCTTATCCTTGAGGAGATCCCTGCTAATTCTGGGCTTTTTCCCTCTCCATATGAAGTTGGTTGTCAATTTTCCAGTTCTCTGAAGAAGGTTGTTGGTATTTGGATCGGGATAGCTTTGAACTTATAAAGTGCCCTGGGTAGGATAGACATCTTTATTATATTGAGTCTCCCAATCCATGAGCATGGGATGTTTCTCCATTTGTGGACATCGCTTTTCGTTTCCTATAGTAGGGTTTTATAGTTTTCCTTGTATAGGTCTTTTGTTTTTTTGGTCAGGTATATCCCTAGGTACTTCAATTTATTCTTGGCTATTGTAAATGGAACTGCTTTCTTGATTTCCTCTTAAAGATAAGATCTTGAATAGAATTTTCAAAAAGATTTTGAAGTATATATGGTTATGTGCAGAATAAATGAAAATGTTCTAAGATGAATTTTAAATTAATTGGAATATCAATGTTAAAATTGCAAATGTTTATTGTATATTGGCAATGATGATCCAATAAAATTAATGAAATAAGTTTATAATGATACTTTCTTTTTGTTCAGTGTTGGCATGTTTATAAGTGGAAAAGTTTGGGAAGGAAAAAATTTCAACATTTCAAATATTTAAATATCTGTTTCGTCACATACACAAACACAAAGGCAACTTTTAAAAAGGATATATTTTAAAAAGGATATGCTAGGAGATGAGTAGCTTAATCACTAGCAAAGTAATGAGAAATGTTAGTTATGAACATTGCCTTGTTAATAAGTGTCTACAGAGTAAAACACTAAGCGTTTAGGGTGTGTTAGTATATGTTGTCTAGAAAAACAAATCTGTTAGCACTCACATATGTATTAGAAAGAACTTTATATCAAGAAGACAGCTCAGTCTAGTGCACCTCAAGTCTGTAAGTCCGAGGCTGGTCCAAGAGTTCTTCTTCAGATTTACACACCATATATGCTCAAGCAGAAGCTGACCCAAATATCAGCAAGGCACACAATTTTACCATAAAAATTGCACACAAGAAGTGTGCTGAAAAACTCGGCTTATACACAAGTATATATGGTAGATGCAGGACAATGACACAAAGGGGTGAAGCAGGGAGCAGAAAAACCACAGGGTAGTGGGTGCAGAGTCGCACTGATCCAAGGTCATTGGAAACTCTGTGGAGCCCAGAGAGCTCCCAGGATCAAGTGGGCCCCTGGGCCAAGCAGAGAGTCCCAGTAAGCAAGGTGGCAAAGGAGCAAGGAGGGAAGTTCCGAGTTTCTCCCTTACAAGAAGGCCAGACCCCAAAAAGGTATTATCAGGCTGCGGCCTAATTGAAGGCTGCACACCATCCCTACATTTCACTATCATATGGTCATAGCCTAATGTAGCCTAATGGCTACACCTCGTGCTAGCAGCAGTTCAAAACCACCAGCCACTCTGAAGGACATAGAGGAGGCTTTCTGCTTCTATAAATAATTGCATTTTCAGAAAACCAGAGAGGCAGTTCTACCCTGTCCTATACAGGCACTAAAAATCTGTATCAACATGATGGCAGTGATTTAAATTTGGTTTGAGAGACTTTTTAAAAAGTGGTGACATACAGTAAGTGTTCTTCTGCTCATTGCAAGCTGTTGAAGCCCACTAGCTGCTCAGAGGGAGAAAGGAGTGTGTGGTTTTGATATCAGGTGCCATTGAATCTGTTCTGAACCATTTAACATCACTGCATCAACTAATATCTTTGGGGACCTTTCTGCCCTTCTACTTTACCAAACTTGATGTCTTTCTTTAGGGAATCGCTTATCCAAAGTATGTAAGACAAAGTTGGGCCTTCCTAGCATCTAAGGGGCATTCTTCCAAAACCAATTTATTTTTCCTTTTAGCAGTTCATGGTCCTTTCAAATTTCTTCTCCAGAAACAAATTTAAATGCATGAGTTCTTCTTAGGTCTTCTTTCATCAATGACCAACGTTCACATGTATATGTATGAGGAAATTGATTACACCCTGCGACAGGCATGCCCATAATGAGTTACAGCCTGGGAAATCCTTTGTAGTACCGCAGTGAATTCTAATTGACTCAATGACCATGTCTGGAAGCTATGAGGGATCTTCAGTGGACTTCATCATACAATCAGGGGACCCACAGGTACAGTGGTTAAATCACTCACCTGCTAGCAGAAAGGTGAGTGATTCAAATCCCCCAGCCTGTATGGAGGAGAGACCTGTTGCCATCTGCTTGACAAAGGTGTGAGATAGTTCTAGTGTACTTTATGTAGCTTTGGAGAGTTGGGGTATACTCACAGAAATGGGTTTAGATTTGACCTTCTTTTTGTTGTTGTTACTATTTTGTAATCAGTGGTGAATATTAAAGAGTTACAGATCAAACAGCAAACTCATCGTCGTTATAGTCAATGCTGACTCTCGTGACCGTCGGTGTGATTTTGAGACTAGAACTGTTCGCGTAAGGAGACACCCAAGCTTTCTCCATGCGAGTTGCTGGAGGTTTTGAACTGCTGGCCTTATGGATCTCAGCCTAGTGCATGACCGCAGCACCACCGGGACTACCATGAAAGGGTTAATAGTAAGGAAATGATGTCATGCATATTTTGAAAGCTTCACTTTGAAATAAAAGATGAAGAAACTCTTCAATCACATAGAGTTGAGAATACTGCTCATATCATAACCAAAGTAATCCTAAATATAGAACTAACTCTTCTTTTATTTCCCGGGTTATAAATTTTTCTAGCCAGTGATTCAATCCCTATCCAAAGTCAGACTATTACAATCCTTCTTTTGATAGGGCCATTAGCGAACTCAATATCTCTGAAGTGATTTGATCCCTATTGACTCATCTATCAAGCACATCATTAAAGCCACTATAGATTTTTGTCTTGTAATTACTCTTTAAAGTGAGATTAAAAAAAAATAGTAGGCCGTAGTAGTAGGCAGTTGTATTATGATTCTCACTCCTTAACTGTATTTACAATGGTGAACATTATATTTACCAATTGCCAGTTAATTGAATATCTTTAAAGACTTATTTTAAGGTATAACACTTAAGTTAATTTTAGTAAAACAAACATGAATTTCCTTACATTAATAATGAAAAATCTATAACTATGTAGATTGAATTCTAAGCTAGAAACATTGTCAGAGTTAGCAAGACAAAGTTTTGCCATCGTGCTTGGAAGACGCTCAAGAAATGAGGTTGACACAGTACCTGCAACCCTACACTCAAACAGAGCAACAGTTCTGAGGATGTTTCAGTCTGTGCCACAAAGGCTTCATCTGCTTTGGAATTAACTTGATAACACTTAGCAAAGTGTTTTTGAAGAGGAAGGTGTGGTCCTCCTGTGTTTATTCTGTGAATTCCACTGTACCAGACAAGAAGCAGCAACATGGAAGAAATGATGAAAAAGCATGTGAAATAAATTATAGAATTTAAGAGATAAATATAGTAATCATTGACTTGATTAAACTTAATGATGAGTCAAGGAGAAAGGACAAACATTCTGAAAAACTATGTTAACTGTATAATCCATAGGAAATAGATTTTGGTAGTCTAAATCAGACTAATGAGTGAGAATGTATATTCTGGATATTATGAGGCTTAGACAATGAAAAAATGTATGCAATTTATATTCCATTCTGATTCTATTTTATACAGCTATACACACAGACACACACAACTGCAGGCTTTATCTAGGGCCTGATGGAGATTGCCTCCTTTTTCTTCTTAGTATTATCATAGTTGTTTTAATTCCATAATCTTTAGGTGTACTAACAAGTTCAGACATAAATTCTTGGAGATTTTATTTTATAAGTAATGCTTTCTCTATTTCTTTTAAATACTATTTATAAGACAATTATATTGTTCTAATTTGCTGTCCTGTATGAATCAGTTGCAGCAATGCTGTTTCTTTTTCAATTGATCATAAATATACAATTTCAGGAGAAAAAAATCTAAATCACAGAAGTGAGGTGAAAATTATGTGTTCTAATTTTTTAGCTAGAATTAATTATATCAAGACTTTGCAAAATCATATGAAATATAATTAACACTTTTAAATATTTTGTCAATCAAGATAATGTTCTAAGTTTGATCCATGCATTATTACTCTTTTTCAAACATAAGCATAATTTATTAAACTAAATAGCAACATTTCCTAGTAAGAGAAAAACAATTTATTGATAATGACCAATTATGTTCATTTTCTTTGGGGGGGGGGGCATCACTGGCTCTGGTGGTCATGGGCGCTACCCAGTGCTGCTCCTGAGAGCCGCCTCTGGATTTGAACTGCCAAACCCACAGGCCGAAGTTACGCACTTAATCACTTATGCCACCAAGGCTCAGCCCTTGTGTTCATTTTTTACCTAATAACTTTAACTAATATTCAAATGCTTTTGCTTGGAATATTATTTCAATCTTTCAAATAAACTTGTTTTTCATTTTTGTTTGGTTTTTCACTGAGTTAAGAAAGCCTCGCTCCAATTTAAGAGCAATTGTTTCTTACTTCTTGGTCCTGTTTAATACTCATACTCAGGAAGGAAACATAGAAGGTAAGGGTGGTACAGCAAATTTGGTGAAGAAATTAGATGGTGCCCGAGTAGCGAATCTAATAGCCACTGGTGTCTTAAAACTTGTTTCCACAGAAGCAGCCATCTAAGTGAGATGTCAATTAAGTCCACAGGGAAGAAATACACCAACATTAGTCACCAAAAGCTTGCAAATCATGTCATCTGAAGCCAAAGGAGGGGATTGTATCAGAGCCTCAAATGTGAGAATCTGGTTTTCTGAAAGCTGTAGACAACAATGGCATCCTAAGGTACATTTGTGAGATCTACATAGGAAACTAGCCTCCAGTGATGACCCGCTCTCCATACAAAAGGGTTTGGAAGAAACTGATTTGCAAACAGATCTCTTTGGAGAAATGTTTTTAGAAGATCAAAATGATAGACCTGACTTGAACAGTTAAAACCTTGTCAGATGATTTTGTTGATGGATTTTAGGTTGGATCGGTTTTTCAACATTTTCTGCAATTTCTTTGTTTGTTCCTAGAGGAGTTTCTCTCAGATATGATTAACGTTTGTTATATGTTTTTCAAGATTTTGATATATGCAACTCAGGATTGATGAACCTATCCCAATAAGTTCAAATCAAATAGGTTCAAATCCCAAAAATCAAATAAGGTTTTCAGAGGTATCCAGTGTTGGTGTTGGTGTGGGTCAAAAGAAACATGTCAAAATAAGGTTAATGTCATGTCTGAATATATGTTGCTTTGCTTTATGTTTTAAGAAAGTTAAAATTGGGCTGAGCCCCAGTGGCATAGTGGTTGAGTGTGGGACTGCGGCCCACTGACTTGGTGGTTCAATTCCAGCAGCAGCTTTCAGGAGCAAGGCTGGGTAGCTCCCACGACCATCAGAGGGCAGTGATGCCCTACCCCCCAAAAAACAAAACAAAACAAAACAATAAATTAAAATTAAAATGAATATTTCTCCATGTCGAGAATGTAATACAATCATACACTCTTTGTTTTCCTTTTTACCAACTCTAAATATCCATGGAATATTAGCAGCAGTAATTAGAATATGATATTATCAATAAATGGACAGTATTAAAGCCATTCCCTGAGCCTTGTTCGAGGTGTTGCTGTCATAATTATAGTGATGATATAATGAATCCATCTAGCCAGGGTCCCAAGGCTATTTTATATTTAGTCAGAATTAATTAACCAGAACTCTTCCAAAAATAGGTAATGCATGGGCTCTACTTATATTAGGATCACAATTTTTATATAAAATATTCTGCTACAAAATATACCTTACCCACATGTGGACAAATTACATTCTGTTTAATATAAGCATTTACTATATAGAAGGGAAAATGTTATAGTTACTTTGCTTTTTATAATGTTGCTTTGAGAAAGTCATTCTCTGCAGATAGAATGAAGAATGTATATGAGATTTTAAAATTTCTTACCATTTTATAATGTTGCTTTGAGAAAGTCATTCTCTGCAGATAGAATGAAGAATGTATAAGAGATTTTAAAATTTCTTACCACAATAAGAAACTATATGACTCCAGGAATAATTTTTTTCTTCCTTGACATGAATCATAAGGTGTTTTTCTATTTTTTGTTGATAAGAAAGCTGCTCACCAAGGATGTATGTTTGAAAACTCATAGAAAATATAAAGACACATAATCTGGAACTTCCCCATGCTGATATAATAGCACATTTCTTACCTTCATTTTCAGATTTTTTATTTGATCATCACATTTAGAAAATCTCTTCATTAGAATTTAACTATCTTAATGGCAATAAGGCCTCTAATTGTCATTTTATTCACTGTGACAGCTTCCAAAATATTGTATATGAAGTGCATTAGCAAGCATTTATTTTCCATTCAAAATAACTGGATAGTTTCACGTTTTCTATTAAGAAAACAAGTTATTATAAACAAATTTAAATACTCTTTAGAATAAAACTTTAGATTTTAGCTCATTCTTTTGCCATTTCCCATTGAGATGTATGTTGTCTGTCCTGTTCATATAATTTGTCCATAAGTAATCATCAAAACTTTATATTAAGAGATATATGATGAGAGCAATTGTACAATTATGCTTGATGTAGTGTAACTATGGATTGTAATAATAGCTGCAAGAGCTTCTAATAATTTTTAAAAAGAATTATAATGTAGAGTTAAGTACTAGCAATAGATATTCAGTTGCAAGCTATTCAAAGGTGCTTCCTAAAAGTTCTTGGAATAATGGAAATTAAAATATATTGACATTTTCCCACAAACTATTTGATATCCCACCATACAATACTCCATATTGTAGTAAAAGGAGTTTGCTGGGGTTTTTTTTGTGTTCTACATCACAAGTGTCAAAAATGTTTAAGCAAAAGGTCAAATAAATACTTCAGGGTTTCCAAGCCATATAATTTTTAACTTTACTAAACTCTCTAGTTTTGGCACAAGTAAACAAATTATGTGAATCTGTTCCAATTAAACTGTACTTGTGAATAGAGAAATGCACATTTAATACAATTTTAATGTATCAAGCAGCAATACTATTTTTCTTACTTCTAGACAACCATTTACATGTGTAAAAACTCTTCCTAGCTCACAGACCATTAAAAAAATAGGATGTGACTGTGATCTAATGATACAACCATTTTATAGTGGAGAATGTGATTTGTGTTAGTTCATACCACATTCATAGTTAAATCTTTAAAAAATAAATTTTTTTAATTTTTTAAAAAGAAAAGTAAGATCTGCTATCTAGTCCAACCTCACTCCTAGATCCTGTAAAGGTATAATTCTCATTGAGCTAAGCTTACATTCTGAAGGCCTAATATTTTTATTTTATTGTGTTAACCACTACATATCCTGAAAAGTTAAAGCAAATTTAAAAAGCTGTTCTGGATGTGTACATTTAGTTGTAGAAATTTGGCAATAGTATGCAAATATGTGTGTATACATCAAAGCAAAGTAGTTTGAGAAAAAATCAGGATGTATAATATATCTAATTTCACAAAAATAAAGATTTATTTTTCAAAACTTAAAAAAAACACTTCAAAAAGAAGCACCAGTATCTTTTCCTCATGAAAAATGAAACAATTTCACTGTCATTAAATTGATTCTAACTCATATCAACCCTATAAGGTTATGTCACAAATTAGTTGGGATTTATGGAAAATACAAATTGATATTATTTTTCTCTTCTCCAAGATCTTATTTATTTCACCAGGTGAAAAGAATTAGGCACAAATTATTTTGTTATTAACAGAAGGAATCCAGAATTTTAACATATACTTTTAATACTTACTTTTTTTCTATAAATTATGTGTACCACTGGAAAATATCTTTAGTTAAATTTAGTATAAATTGCAATCTAATAATTGGAGTCTGACAGTATATTCAACCTCTAGCAATGCTGTTACTTGCACTGACCGTTGATCAATTTTAATAATAAGATACAGGGAATAAAGCATCTACAGTTGATGATTATAAATATATCTAGTAATTCTCTTTATCTAAAATAGGTAAAACCAGACATTAGCTATTTTGAACTTGTGTGTGTATTTGTGATTTTTAATAAGAATAGTCATGAGTGAACCTCAATGACAACTGATTTTTGGCTTGTGAGTCTCATCATTATCTAATCTGTGTTAAACATTTAAACAAATTCCCTTTTCTTCAATGAAGGGCAAGAATATGTGTGAGAAGAGATAATATTTTCATCCTGCACATAAAACACACAGCTTTCTGACATAGTAAATATGTCCTAAGCAGAAAGTCAAAGAAGTGGGGGAGAGATTTTTACATGTCACTGTTAGGAATTGTTGAGGCTTAGCTACTTCCTCCTTGCAGTCATCCTGTATACGACAGACACAGCAATGCTGGGTACAACAGACACCGACACAGCGATCCTGTGTACAACATACAACAGCCTCACAATCATTGATATGCTTGACCCAGCCCAGGGTCACCTTGTCAATCTATTCTGTCTCATTTTGATTTATTTTTCTTGTTGATTCTTCACCAAGCATGATGTGTTTCTCAAGGTAATGGGTTCTCCTGATAACATGTACAAAGTAAATGAGATTAAGTATCACCATTGCTTGTTTCCAAAGAGCATTCTGGGTATACTTCATCCAATATAGACAGATGCATACCTCTGGCATATTCAATATTTTTGCCAACATCAGAATTCAAACACAGCCCTTTTTCTTTGGTCTTCCTTATAAATTGTCCAGATTTCAGCAAAGCTTCCAAACTAAAATAACAAATATTTAGTTTGCTTCACATTTCAAAAGAAGCAGTCACTGGAAACCTTATGCTTGAAAACATTGTCAGACCTTTAGGTCTAATGAATAAAACTGGAATGTTTTCTTAGGTAATGCCACAGGGTTGGTCCCTGGGGACAGAGGGTACTGGGGAGGAATTGTTATCCCAGAGCAAAGGGCGGTGGTGACATGAGTCTGGTGTAACCTATAAAGTGGGATCTTCGTATGCAAATAGGGTATGACTCAGGTAAGGAGAAACATTGCAAACATTTGCTAAAGATTGGAATATGTAAGTAAACATGTAGGAAAATTGGAAATCAAAGAAAACTATATCGAATACATACAGATCAATATCCTCAGCATCAGTGGGCTGAAATGAACTGCTATTGGCCATTTTGAATAAAAAAAATCATAGGATTTACTCTGCCAGAAATGACACAATCAAGAGGAATAGCAATAGATTCATTGTCAAAATACTCAATCTTGGAGTACAAAGCTCTCTGTAATAGGATTGCATCTAACTGCCTTCAAGCATACGCAATCAACATAATTATTCACATTTACACACCAACCACCAAAGAAAAGTAGGAAGAAATTGAAGAACCCTACCAACATCTTCAGTCTGAAATATATCAAACATTCAATTAAGATGCTTTGATAATTATTGTTAATTGTAAATGCAATAAAATATTATCTTGGTAATAGGCATGGAACTGGATTATTTGGGATAGGTCTACATCCTGAATCTGGCTTATTCAGCTCCAATTCTTGAACTTAAGCTAATGAACAGCTATTTGCCTGTGAATCTTGGGAAAAATTAGTGGCCTGCTATTTGACCTACTGACCTTGGATTAATTTGTCTCTCCACTCACAAGTCCACCTGATTATCTTGGCTACATCTGCCTCTGCATCCACCAGTCTGTGGTCTTGCTGTCACAACATCACAACTTTGCAAATCAGAAGTCTCCAGTTTAGCCGCTTACGTATGAACCCAACTAGACTTACTAGTATATATGACTATGTAAAACTATTTTTGATAATGTTTTATAGAACTCATTATACTTTTGATGAAATATTGCCTTATTATTCCCTTGACTTTTCAATTCCTTAAGCAAATAACATAAAAAGAAAAATGCCAAACAACTAGATAGTGATGTGCTGTCATTCATCTCGGCTTTGTGTTATGGCCAAAATTCTCACAGAATTTTTTGCGGGGGCATCACTGCCCTCTGGTGGGAATGGGAGGCCCAGCCTTGCTCCTGGAGAGCTGCTGCTGGATTTGAACTGCTAAGCCAGTGGGACGCAGTCCCGCACACAATCACTATGTTCCCAGGACTCAGTCCTAGAAATTATGATTGAATTTTGCCCTTATGATATTCAGAGAAATAAAAATATTTAAAGAACAATTTTGTAAATTCAACAGAAGTGGAAAGGGGCCTATCAAACAGGAACATAATATGTCCATAGAAGAAAGGTTTCCTAACTGTTCCTAATATGTCAAACACGATATTGTCTAATTGGCGTACCTCTGAAGGATTGGGCTCCAACTGCTACAATGGAGAGACAAATCACGCAGCTGCTGATGTCAAGATAAGAACAAGGAATATTGCGAGTGAGGATGCCAATCAAGAAGCAGAGTGAACATACTGTAAATAATCGTTACATTGTTCTTTTGTCTGGTCTTATTTAATATTTTCACTAATACTTAAAACACTAAAAGCACTAGCTACAAAACAAAGTTGCGGAGATTGATGGCATATCAATTAAAACATTTCAACAAGCTGATGAAGCATGGGAAGCTGTTACCTATTCCAAGAAATTTGGAAGGGAGCTCCCTGGACAGCTGATGGGAGAGATCAATATGTGTATTCTTCCCCACCCCACCCCTGCCAAAAAAAGAAATTATAGGTCAAGATCAGTGATATCACAAGTAAGAAAATGTTCCTGAAGATAATCCAATATTAGTTTCAGTTATCAGAAAAGCAGTCAGAGGTTAAGGCCAGATTCAGAACAGGACATGGAAAAAGGGAATTCATTAAGGATGCCAGATGGCTCTTGATGAGAGCATAGAATGGCAGAAAGACGTTTATTTGTGTTTTATTGATTATTCAAAGATTTTCAATTCTGTGCATCATAAAAAACATTATGGATATGTTGGAGAACAGGAATTCTAGGACACTTTATTGTGCTCATTTCTGAACAGGTATATGAAACAAGAGGCAGTGTGTGAGTGCAGTTCTGCATGGGGTACCATTAGAAAGGGTGTTCATCAGTACTATATCTTCTCATCAAACTTTCTCAGTCTGTATGTTGAACAAATAATTTAAGAAGTAGTATTATAGGAAGAAGAAGGAAGCAATAGGGCTAAAGGAATGTTTAATAATAACCTACAATACACACATGACAGATACCTGCTGAAAGTGATGATGATATGGAATACTTGCTGATGAAGATCAAAGACTATAGTGTTCAGAGTGGTTTAAAATTTAATCTAAAGAAGATAAAAATCTTAACAACATGACCAATATATAGCATCATAATAAATCAAGAAGAGATTGAAGTTGTCAATTATTTATCTTACTTGTATTCACAATTAATGCTAGTAGAAACAAAAGGCAAGAGATCCAAAGATACATTATGTTGGGTAAATATGATGCATGAGGTCTCTTGAGAGTATTGAAATGCAAGGAAGATACTTTGAGGACTAAGTTGAGCATAACTCAAGTCATGGGACACTCAATGACCTCATATGTGTGTTAAAATTGGACATTGAATATGGAGAATGAAAAATAATTGATGCATTTGATTTGTTTCACTGGCAAAAATTCTTGACAGTACTGTGAACTACCAAAAAGACAAACATCTGTCTAGAAGGAAGTATGGACAAAGAGTTCCTTAGAGCCAAAAAAGTGAGATTTCCTCTTGTATAATTTGTTCATGTAGTCAGGAGAGAAAAGTTTCTAGAGAAGGACATCTTTGGTAAAATACAGGGATAGCTAAAAAAAGGAAGGTCCTCAATAAGATCGATTAACACAGTGGCTGGGACAATTAGCTCAAGTATAGAAACAATTATGAATATGACCTAGAGTAAGGCAGTATATCTTTCTTTGGGGCATAAAGTCAAAAGCAGATGATACCTAGCAACAAATACTCTGCACACCCTACCTTTTATCTGTCAATTTGCTATACTATGGTGACATTTATGTTGCTAAACTGCTCAAGACAATGTCAGCAAAAGTGAACAGGCTTCACCAGAACTTGCAGAATAATAACAGACTATGAAGAAGGAATAGACTGTCCACTTGAGGAACTAGCCACTGCAAACCTGAGGGATAGAATGAAAACACTTTCAGATCCTGAACACTTCATGGTAAGAAGTAGAACATTGTCAGAGAGAGTGCGGAAGATGAGCCTCTCAGGTTAGCAGGCATAGTTGGGGGAAGAGGACCAATGGGACCTTCCTTTGCTGATGGGTCAAGACTCCCGAAGGATAGAAAAAGCTGCAAACATCAAATAATTATTGGAACTCAAAGTATGGAGCTATGAGAAATAGAAGTTAAAAATCCTGAATAGGGGAGCTGACATGGACTGGTATTGGTCATTTTGAAGCAGGAAATCATGGTGGTTATTATAGTCATATGAAACAATCCAGAGGAATAACATTGCACTTATAATTAAAAAGGACATTTCAAGGTATAATTTGAAGCATAATTTTGTGGCTGATAGGATTATATGTATTCACATTGAAGATGATACAATCAATGCAACTATTATTCAAATTTCTACACTGACAGTCAAAACTTATGATGAAGAAGCTGGAGAATTCTACTAAGTTTTCAGTTGGAAATGAGACAAAATTGCAATCAAGTTCCATTGATAATTATTGGCAATTAAAATGTGAAAGTTGGAGATAAAGAAGGCACAGTAATTGGAAAGTATAGCTAGTGATTATGTCAGTCTGGGTAGACTAGAGGAACAAATTTCATAGACACACATATAGATATAAGGAAAGGGTTTATATGCAAGAGGAACAGACATTGAGCCCAGTCCAGTTCAAAGTCATAAGTCTGATATTAACCCACGTGCCCGAAATCAGTCTATATAGTCTCCTTCCAATTCACGAAGTCACAGGTCAGTGGGTACAGAATCCCGGCGCTGGCAGGGGTCTTCCCATGACTCTTCGCTTCCAGGGCTCAGTGTTCATCCACAGCAGAAGCAACTCATCACTGGCAGAGATCTCCATCTTGCCGCCCCAGTTTCAGAGGTCTGTCTCCATCAGGGCAAAGCTGTGCAGTCTCTCCACCGGTTCCTCCAGCTACTCAGACGCTGCCAGCTTGTCTTGTCCATGATTAATAGCCTCTGAGACTAACTCCCAACAACTGGGAAAGATAGCTTCTCATCTTCATGAGGGATATATCGCGAGATTTCCCAGAAGTCTCAAGAGAAAGCCATGCCTACCTAGAGGCCTCATTGGCTACTCAATGGCTGTCTCCAGATTAACAGGCCAGACTCCACCCCTACATTTCAATCATGAAATTAACAGAAGCACATGACTGCCACAGTCAAAAACCAATGATGCTGAAGGAAGAATTTCAAATGTTAATGAAATCATGAGCCAAAAATAAGGCTACAGGAATTGAAGACTACCCATTGGAATGTTTCAATAAACTGATGAAGCACTGGAAATGCTCACCTATCTAAGCAAGGAAATTTGAAAGACAGCACTTGGATAGCTTACTAGAAGAAGTCTATAGTTTTTTTTAACCAATTTCCAAGAAAGTTGCTCCAATACAAAGCTTACTTTTTGCTGAACATCATCCAACTGTGGTTGCAATACCACATAGGCAGGGGATTTCCAAAAGTTAAAGCTGATTTCAGAAGAAGATGTAAAAGAAGGGATATCATTGCAAACTTAAACTGGATATTGACTCAGTTCAAGAAGTACCATTGACTTGTATTTCATTGACTATCCGTATGGCAAGGCATTCAACTGTGAGGATCATAAGAAAATTTGGATAGCCTTGGAAAGATTGGGAATTCCATAGGATTACATTGTTCATCTGTAACATTTACATGGATTAACAGGAATGTACTTAAACAAAAAAAGAGACTATTGCATGATTTCAAATTAAGAAAAATATGTACATCAGGGTTTCAGGGTTTTTATCAATTCACCATTTTTATTCTATCTGTATGCAGAGCTAGTCATCAGAAAACCAGAATTATATGAAAAAGGTTAGGTCGTTAGGACTCAAGGGAATCATGTTAATAACTCGCAATGTGGAGCTGACACCACCTCACTTATTGAAATTGAGGAAGACTTGAAACACTTGTTAATAAAGAACAAGAACTCCAGTCTCCAGTATGGATTAGAACTCAATGTAAAGAAAATAAATATCCTTACAACTGAGCCAGTAATTGATCATACTATGTTGGATCATAACCTGGTTGAAGTTCTTTAATATTTTGTTTTGTTTAAATCCACAATCATTGCTCATGGAAACATGAGTCCAGAGATCAAACGATGTAGTGTACTGGGTATATTTTTTGCACAAGACCTCTTTAGAATATTGAAAATAAGGATGCTACTTTGTAGATTATGGTGGACTTGACCCAAGTCATAGTGTTTTCAATTGCCTTATATCTATGTAAAAGTTGTAAAGTGAATAAGAAAAAAAAGAGAAGAAACAATGTGCTTGAATAGATGCTGGCACAGAATATTGAAAGCACAATGAACAGACAAAAGCGGAAACCATTGTGTCTTGGAAGAAGTACAGACAGAATAATCCTTAGAGGCAGGGAGACAGAAGTTTCATTCCACATACTTTGGGTATATTGTTCAGAGAAATCAACCCCTGGAGAAGAATAGCATGCTTGATAAACTAGAGGGGCAGTGTAATAGAAGGCCCTCAAAAAGATGGGTTGAAAGCAGCTGCAATCGACTGAAATATAAAAATAATTCTAAAAATATAGCAGAATCAAGAAGCATTTCTTTCCGTTTTATCTGGGTTTGCTGAGTCAGAAGTCACTTGATAACACCTTACAAGTTTGACTACAACTGCTTTGCTGCTTCACAGATGATTCCCTCATGAAACTGACCATACTATGATAGATCATAACATGGAAACTCATGGCCTACCACAAGTTGACGTACAACCTATCACAGGGATTTAGTAGTTCAATTCTTACCTCCCAATCCAATAGCAATGAACTCTGGTCACTGTATCTCATTTGCAGTTACCAACTCTGTAGAAACTTACATATTTAAACTGATACCAAATAATTTTCTAGAATGAGATAGATCTGGTAAGGGAATTCTGATTATCTGCTTTAGAAAATTAGCCAGCACTGCCCTGTTGATCACGATATTCTTACCCACAACCAATTATGAGGTTTACATTATGAGCAGAAGGAACGCTGACATAACCTGGGAGGCTTGATCTGGGAAAATTCCCTGATATCAAGAGATAAAGTAAAAACATGAAGAAAAAAAGACAGACAGGAATAAAGCAAGAAAGAAAAAAAAGAAAAGGACAAAGGAATGCTATAACAGTTGCTGTTTATTAAAGGTCTATGGGTTATTTATATTCACCTTAAGATAGACATACAGATAGCAATTTCATTTTATATTTAAATGAAATCTGTTTAGGCAAGCTTGAAAAAAAATTTCTACCATTTGCAGCCTTGTGAACATGTGTAAAGTTTTTTAAAAAATACATGTTATTAAATTTGCATTGTGTAATATTTTTTCAAGTACATTTTTAAGAACTCAGAATATGGATATCATCAGAGAAGTGTCTGTACCCACAGTAACTGTATGCAGTGAGGGGGTAGAATGTGATAATAAAACTCCACAAAGTTAAAACGCATAATGTCATAAGCTATTATAGAAAATTAAAGAAGAGAGCTAACTCATTTAGTAAAAAGACAATATGAAAGATCTGGAAATAAAATTGCACTTGAGTTTCACTTTCAAGCATAAGTTGTACTTAAGCAAGTGCAAAATATGGGACAAGTGAATGCTAGGCAGCATGGGCCTGCATAAAGACACGATAGACTGAGAGAGAAGGTCACTTCCAAGCATCTATAAATAATCAAGAGTATGGTGAGAATTGGGAGGCATAATGGAAAAGGAGAATATAAATAAGACAGGCAACAAATTATGCTCAACCTTTCCCTATGTGTGATAGGAAGCCACAAAGAGATTTAAAGCTGGGTGTGATGATAGATTTGCATTTTTAGAACAGTCTAGGAGCAGTATGGAAGATAGGGTGTGAAGCATGAACATTGCGAAAAGATATGAGATGTCTGGATGGAATCTTTATTTGAAATAAGGTAAAGTGCTGAGCCTAACAGGAGAAATGACAATGAAAAGGAGAGTATGGGTTCTGGATACAAACAGGAACAGTTCTCCACAAGCACAGGCTCAGGTTATTTCCGGAGTTTTTATTTGCACTTTTTACCCAAGTAAATATATGAAACTTATTCTTGGTGATTATCTAAGTATAAATTAGAAGCTCCACTTTTACAGTTTGCCAGGTTAGTGAATAAATTGTGACAAAGCACTAGCAAAATTAAACAAAGTCCACTAATATATTGTTATTAATTGTGTTTATCTAAAAGTAGGCCAATTAATTATCCAATAAAATCTTTAAATTAAATGTCCATTATAAAAATATTGGAGTTGTTTTAAAGCAAGTTCATGAAAGCTTACAGAAAAGGAGCAAAAGAGTGGGTATTAGGTTCAAAATTTTCCGTTACTCCAACCATGTTGGTAGCCATCAAGTTTGTTCCATCGTATAGTCTTATGACTAGCCAAGAAGAGCTCCATATTTCAAAAGGGAACTTTTCTGAAGCAGATCTGTTGGTATGTTTGCTAAGGCAAAACTTCTTGAAAAGTGGTTTCACAAAAAGTTGGTAACAATAAAAGTTTTCAGAATGCATATTGACAAAAACTTGATTTAAAAAAAATGTGTAGTAGGTTCCAGGTGTTTCTGTCTATCCTTGTTTTGCAGCAAATTTCTTGGGAAAGGTTTAAGAAGCCCTATCCTAAGGCACCTCTTGTGAGGGTTTGTAAGGCGAAGTATTCAGTTAATGTTAAGCACTTAATCATGTGTGCCAACAGGAGTCTAACCAGCTCATTCCATTTATATCGAGAAACAGATCACTGCATGCTCCTCTTGACTGGGTCTCTCTTAGCATTTCTTATATCTACTCCCAATTACTTTTTAACATCTTTTGTTTTCTACTTTCTCTTGCATTTCTTCTGCTCCTCTCCTTTCTCTTCTTTTCAGGGAATATATTGTTAAAAACCTTCATACAGACCAGACATAGGTATTACTGTGATGTCACAGAGGAAGCATCTGCCTCCTGGGCATATTCTTGAGCTATTTGTTGAGCATTAACAATGTGCTAGAAACTGTTAGAAAACCAAAAAACGAAGATCATGTACAGCATATGTAGGCTGAAAGAAGTTTTAAAACTGAAGTTTTGAGTTGTAATGTGAAGAGATTCTTTGGGAAAATTATTGAATGATGCAAACCAAAGCCACAACAAATTCACTACCATCATGCCAATTCTGAATCAGCATCCTACTGGTAATATGGCAGGATAGAATTGACCCTGTAGATTTCTCAGACTTCAGCTCTTTATAAAAGTCAAAAGCCCGTCTTTCTTTCCCAGATGGACAAGTGATTTCAACTGCCAGAGATCAGCAGTCAAAAGCATTACCATGACCAATAGGACTCATGAGCGATGCATGAAGCATTAATAGAAGACAAAAAGAAAACACAGAGTCACTGTGCCAAAAATAAATAATTGGCATGCAACCATTTCAAGAGGTAGCATGTGACCAAGAAACAAGAGCAATCAAGAAAGAAGATCAAGTTTCATTTGATTCTATCTATCTAAATGTCAGGCTCCATGAATTAATGGAATATAAATTGAAATGATTCAACCACCTGATAAAACACTAGAAACACTCACTCATCTATGCCAGGAAAATTGAAAGACATCTACTGAGCCAACACACTGGATGAGATATTTGTACCATTTGTCACCAAAATATGGTGACCTAGAAGAATGTACAAATTATAGAATATCATTAATAGCATATACAAGTAGAAATTTTCTGAATATTATCCAACAACAGTTGTAGTACTAAAGTGACAGCGAGTTGCTAGAGGTTAAGGAAGGACAAATTGTGGAATAAGGGATTCCATTGCTCATGTCAAATGGATCTTAGCTGAAGGAAGAAAATAACAGAAAGATGTTTACTTCTGATTTACTCACTACATCAAGCCATTCAACTGTAGGAATCATAACTATGGTAATCTTAGGAAAACTGGGATCCCAGAATACTTTATTATCATGTATAACCTGAATACAAATTAAGAGGCAGTTATAGGAACAGAACAGAAGCATACCGCATGATTTACAGTCAGAAAAGGTGCATGCCAGGGCATGTCCTCTCACCATATTTATTCAATCTCTGTGCTGAACAAAATATCAGAGAAACTGTGCTATTTGCCTTCTGCTGCTGCTATTGTTTTGTTTGCTTTGATTTACCTTGTTGTTTTATTTGGCTTTGCCTGAGTTTTGCACTTATTAAAGTATCTGCATTTCTAGCTAACTAATACAGGCAGGATAAATAATTCAGAGATGAAACGAATGGGACCAATGGTACCAGGCGTGATATGGGAGGAGGGGAGGTGGAAGAAAGAAAGGGGGGAGACAAATCCAGAGACAAGGACAAAACAAGTGCACTAAAATCAATGGAAGGAAGGTCATAGAATGCCTGGTGGGACTCAACCAAGGACAATGTAGTAACAAGGAATGCTAACCCCGAATGAAGGGAAAATGTGATGGTAGGACAAGAGGGAAAGGAAAAGGAAATAGAGGAAAGAACCAAAAGTCAAAGGATATTTATAGAGGTCTAAATACAGAGGTGTGTGTGTGTGTGTGTGTATGTGTGTGTGTGTGTGTGTATATATATATATATATATATAGAGAGAGAGAGAGAGAGAGAGAGAGTACTATATTCTAACTATATGTTAAGAATTAAGGTTACAGATGGACATTGGGCCTTCACTGAAGGTGAAATGGGAGCATAAGCAAATGTGGTTAAGAAAGTTCATGGTATCTGGCTATCAAAAGACGTAGTATCTGGGGTCTTAAAGGTTTGAAGATAAGCAAATAGCCATCTATCTCAGAAGCAACTAAGTCCACCTGCAAGAAGCACACCAGCCTGCATGATCATGAGGTGTAAAAGGGATCAGGGATCGGGCATCTAAGACCCAGAATAAAATCATACCCAAGGTGAAGGGGGTGGCATGAAGTGGAGCCCCAGTGCCCATCTGGAGACAATTGGACATCCCCTCACAGAGGGGTCACAGGGAACAAAAGATCCAGTCAGGGTATAATATAACACCGATGAAACACATGACTTTCGTCTAGCTCTTTTGTGCTTCTTTCTCCCCACTATTATGACCTCAATTCTACCTTACAAATCAGATTAGACCAGAGCATGAACACTGCTACAGTTTCCCTACAACAGCGGGAATCCAGGCTAGATTAACCCCCTCAGGGCCAGCAATGTGAGTAGAGGTACCAGGAGAATTAGGAAGAGTTGGGGCAGGGGGAGAAAGGGGAAATTGTTCACAAGGAACAATCTCGGATGATGCTCCCAAGGGGATGAATAATAAAGTGGGTGAAGGGTGATGGAGGACAATGTAAGACATGGAAAAAATAATCTATAACTTTTCCAGTATTCTTGAGGGAGAATGCATGGGGGACAGAGGTGGAAGAAATGGAGAGCTGATATCAGGGGCTCCAGTGGGAAAAGTATGCTCTGAAAATGATGAACACATGTATGCAAATGTGCTTGACATATTGGGGGAATGTATGGATTATAAGAGATGTTAGAGTCTAATAAAAGTATTTTAAAACAAATAAAATAGCAGAATGTGACATCTGGGTTGAAGTAAAGCTTGTCAACATCCTTTGCTAAGCAGATAGCACAACCTTTCTTGTTGTAAGTGAGGAGGACTTGAAGCACTTCACAAGAAAGGATTACACCTTTCAATAAGGATTATAGCTCAATGTAAAGAAATCAACTGGACCAATATTTCACATCGTGATCAACAGAAGGAGAAAGCTGAAGTTGTAAAGGGCTTCATCTTCCTTGGACCAACAATCAATGCTCATGAAAACAGCAGTGAAGAGATCTAACTTCATATTTCATTAGATAAATTTGCTGCGTAAGACCCTATTTAAAGTGTTGACAAGCAAGGGTGTCACTTTGAGACGTATGGTGTGTCTGACCCAAGTCACGCTACTTTCAGTACTATCATGGGCATGTGAACATTTTACAATGAATAAAGAAATCAGAAGGAGAAATTGATGCATTTGAATGATGGTGCTGGCAAAGAATATTGATTGTGTCAGGTCTGCTAAACAAACAAACAAAAAAAAAGTCTTCAAGAAGTATACCAGAATATTCTTTAGAGAAATGAAAGGCTCAACTTAGTCCATGAACGCTGGACATGTTCTCAGGAGAGGTCGGTCACAGGAGGAGGACATCTTACTTGATAATGTAGAAGGGCAGAAACAAAGAGGAAAATCCTTTGTAAAATGGACTGACCCAGTGGCTGCAATTATTGGTTAAAAAATAGAAACAATTATGCATGTGGCAGAGATGAACAGTGTTTCCATCTTTTGTTCATAGGGTGGCTATGATATAGGATGGACTGGATATCACCTGACAACAGCAGAAACTGCAAGCCACTCAGAATGCAGTGGTGATGAGACAAACCTGGGTCTTGTCTTCAACAGTTCCAGGTTGGTCAACTGAAGAAGGGATATTGTGTGCTATTTTTGTATGGAGGGGAAAAAGTAAAAACAGATTTACTATGGGACAACAGAAAGAGAACCTAATATATGACTAGGGAAATTGACCTTTCCAACAGAGACAGTTCAAAAGGGGAAGCTCTTCGAGGATTTAGAAGATGAAAAGTTCTTAATTGGGAACCAGTAGGGAATAAAAAAAGCAGAGAAGAACCTCCCAATATTTCCTCCTAAGAAGAAGAAAGCGTAGAAACTTCTAGTAACGGAGATGTTCATTAGAGCTAGAGTCAGGTGGTAGAAAGTGAAATAATGAAAGCTTCACTGCTGTCAAGATTATAAAACACAGCTTTTAAATATGACATTATACTATGACAAAAACATTGTCATAAGAATCACAGAAATATTGAGGTACAATTTAAGGCAACTCTCTACATTCAGAATCATATTTGTAATGATCACATTTGTCATTGGAAGGACATGATGTGATCCTTACTTAGAGGTAAAGAAAAATAGTTAAACAATTAAATAAATGTTAAATATATGCAAGAGTATCTTTCTATAATTCAATGTAAGAATTTTTAAAAATACTCTATGAAACTTATTAAAATTGATTGCATGTAGAAAGAAACATACTAAACAGATGCATTTTTGTCACATAAGTGGACTGTTTGTTTATCCATAGGGGGTTATTTATTCAGAAATAAAGAGACAAAGAATGATTGATAAGCAGGAGTTGCATACAGACTTAAACAGGAATACATCATTTCCACATGGCACAACTTTTTTTTGGCATCACTGCCCTCTGGTGGTGGGAGTAGGAGGCCCAGCCTTTGCTCCTATGGAGTGGGAATTGAACCTCCATCCCAGTGTGCTGCAGTCCCGCACACAACCCCTACGCCACTGGGGCTCCGCCCGGCACAACTTCTTTATCAGCAAAAATTTCACTCACATTTACAAAGGAAGCTACTGTAAGACTTCAAGATCATTTAAAGTTCTAGGCTAAGTTATCAGTAAGTACTTT
Organism: Nesogale talazaci; assembly: GCA_004026705.1. Lineage (NCBI taxonomy): Eukaryota > Metazoa > Chordata > Mammalia > Afrosoricida > Tenrecidae > Nesogale > Nesogale talazaci. The sequence continues at coordinate 117,738 of PVJH01003559.1, read as the reverse complement.
GACCATCAGCATAGCATAGTAGAGATATAAAAATATTATATAATGTTTAAAACTCAAAACTTACTAACTCGTGCTATTTTAAGGCAAAAATAGTATCCATTTTAAGTTGAAGTTCTTGACTTTTTTTTGAGCACTTAAAACCTGTTACAATGTTAAAAAATATTTTGTCCAGAAGAAGAAGTAAGCAAGATAATTTAAAACTTTCTTTAATATTGAAGAAAATGTTTAATCAGATGACTAAATGAAATTTGAAATAGTATGAGTACAGCTTTTTATATATTTTTACTCCTATAATATCTATTTATCTATGTATCCATCTATCTGTATCTATTTACCTACCTACTATTTTATTCATATTTGTCCATATATACCTGTGCTTATACTAAATGTCTATTTCTAGTTTATACAAATTGCAAATTTGTGTCAATCAACTTTAAGGGAAAAAGAGCGAGATGATGACACTGGGGGAGTAGAACACTCATCCGCCCAGGGGAGGATACTATTTATGTCTCCACAGAAAAGAGAGGGTGAGTGCAGACCCCACCATGGCACACCAAACCTTGAGGGCAAAGGAACTATATGGAGAAACTCATGAATAGAGAGGTCTAGAGTGCTGGATGCATGAGAGCCTAACTGATGTCCCTCTAGCCCCCACTTCCCACCCACCACCACCACCAGAACTATATGCTATAGAGGACAACCCTAAACCTACAAGATTGGAAGAGGGGCCAGTGTGCCACTCCCATATAGAAGTAAGCTAAGAAGGATAAAGAGAGTGTGAGGGAGTAACCCCATTCTGGCACACCAAACCCTGAGGATGATTTCCATGCATAGAGCTGCAGAGGCACAGAGAGGACTGTAAGGCCAACAACAGCTTGACACATAATATCTCCTTGCTGAAGCATACCACAACAGGGGACAGTACTAGGGACACACAACAGGGTGTAAGTTTAGTCTGACCACACCCACAGTGGGGCAAACTGAGAAGGGAACCATCAGCAGTGGGAGCAATGCAAATCCACAAAACCTCTGAGGAGCCCCCCAAAATAGACTTCGGGCTGGGAGAGGCAGTTCCCAGAATCACCAGGACAGGTGGGGAAATCCTTGTCATAAAAGTTAGCAGAAAAACCTGGAATTATGTCTATTTCTTCACTTTAGAGGGTTTTTTTCCTAGTTTTTATTTTCCTGCCGCCTCCTCTCATTTAATCCATCTTTTGCTCTATTTTTGTTTTGTCTCTGTTATTGTTGCTTTTCCTACCTAAATAAGATAGGCATGGGAAACAAGCCCAAGGAGAAAGCACCACAAATGATGGTCCTAGAGGGACTTTGGGGGAAGAGGAGGCAAGAAAGGAGCAGTGTGCAAACAATGGCTTAGACAGGGGAACAGCTAGGGAATATAAATACCTCATAAAGTAGAGGTATTGACCTATAAGCATATGTTTATATAATAATACATTGAGGAAGTGAACAGACTGTGGGCCTCTACTCGAATCCCCCCTCAATGCAAAAGCACTTTGTTTTAGCAACTCTTTATTCTGTGATGCTCACCCTCTGGACATGATCACAGAAGACAAAATGGGTGCAAAAGCAAATGTAGTGAAGAAAGATCATGGTACCCCACTTTCAAAAGATGTAGCATCTGGGGTCTTAAAGACTTGAAGTTAAACAAACAACTATCTAGCAAAGAAGCAACAAGCTAACATATAAGAAGCACACCAGCCTATGCGTTCATAGGTTTTGACAGAATCAGGTGACAGGTACCGGAAGACACAAAACAACAACAACAACAACAACACATATTTCTGATAATGAAGGGAGTTGATGCAAAGTCCCCAAATCAACCTGTAGACAATAGGACATCTCCTCACAGAGGGCTGCAGGGGAGGGATAAGTTAGCCAGGGTGCAGTATGGCACTGATGAAGCACACACTATTCCTTTGGTTCCTTGAGCCTTTCTCACCACCACCACCACCACCACCACCACCACCCCGACTATCATCACCCCAGTCCTGCCGTTCAGTTCTGGCAAGGACAGAGCATATACATTGGTACAGATAAGTTATTACGACACATGGAATCCAGATCAGATAAAACCATCAGGAACAGAAATGCGAGTAACCATACCAGGAAAGTAAGGGAAAAGAGGGGTGGGGAGGGAGAACTGATTGCAATGATCAAGGCATAACCCCCACCCCAGAGAGCTTAACAGGCATGGGGGTGAAGGAAGACAGCAGATGATGTAAGATAAGAAAACAAGAATAATTTATGATTTATTAAGGGAGGGGAAGGAAGGGAAAAAGAGGAGCTGGTATAAAGGTTTCAGATAGGAAGTAAATGTTTAGAAAAAGATGATGGCAACTTATGTACAAATGTGCTTGATAAAATTGATGTGTGGAATGTTATAATAGCTCTAAGAGCCCAAAATAATTTGATTAAAACATTTAAAAATGACCTTACTCTAATAATAGTGAGGGGGAACTAAATATTTTATGAAGAAGCGTGAATTTATTTTAGAATTAAGAGTTCATATCTTACAAGGGGACTTCCAACATCTGTTGACTCATTCCATTTTGTCATTCCATTTTTATGAGAATTGTTTGAAATCTTTCCATGTTTCTATGCTGATACAATGCACAAGCGGGTTTCATTTCTTTCAGCTTTTTATTTATCCACTTACTCCTTCATTTCTTACAATCTTCATTAATATGTGTACTTCTTAAAATATGAATAAAACAATAGCATATGTGTATTAGGGTAAGAGCTAGCTGAATGTTACTATAGTATGAATTATCTTATAAAAACCATTACTTAAATCATTTCTATCTTCTCACTTCCCTGTTTCATATATTTTCCTCTGCTCTGTGCTTCCTTCTTTTACTTTTTTTCTCACCCCCCAAAATAAATAAAAGTGTCACAAATTATATTTTCAAGCAGTAATATTTCTTAATCTATACAATCTTATTTAAAATTTTGTTTTCATTATGAATTGAGTGAAGATTTATAGGACAAACCAATGTTCTATTGCACAGCTCATACACATTCTATATTATCATTGATGAAAATTTTCACAATGCAGTATCGCTTATCCCACTTTTTTCCTTATGTTTCACTTTTCAGTTCTGTTCTATTCTATGCCTCCGGCCTTCTAAAATTTATCTTTGAGTAAATGCGTCTCCTTTGGTCTAAACAGTTCATTATTCAAAGTAGTACATGTCTTTATAGTTTTATTACTTGCCTTATAAATCTTTTTTCTTGTATAAAAAGTTAGTCACATGAATGAACTCGGTTCCATGACTGCATGCTGATTAAGTTCCATAATTCAGGGGCTACAAAATTAATACTGGACCTGTAAACCTTGTCTTGTTTATGGATACTTTTGACATTCCACTGAAGGGAAATTTTTTATATCCTTGTGTTGAGAAAGTTTCTGACTATGGAGGAACTTATTTCTAAGTCAAGGAAAGAACAACATCGAAACGATTTATTCACCATATGCATAGTCATATTCACCTTCTGACATTGTCTGGACACTTGAGATATCCATGCTGTGAAAAGCTACAAACTTGATTATGAAGAGAAATCCATGACCAATCCCTGTTCATGCACAAGAACTTCCCAGACTTGCAGCCCGTATTTCTCCAACCCTTGGTTCGAGTCGTTGCCATAATCCCATCAAAACGACATGAATGCCCTTGAACCAGAGATTTTCAGACTATGAACATTTAATCTGTAGACCACAGAAACCAACAGAGTCCATAAAAAATTGTTGCTTCTAATATATGAGCCATTAATTTTTAAGTAATAAACAGTCAGAGGGAATACCACATTCTTTTAGGAATTCCCGAGGATTTTTAGTAATGCATCCTCAGCATCCCTGCACCTCTCAGCAGTTTTGTCTCTGATACTAGATCCATTTACAACAAGCAAAAATAAACAGTAACCTCCTCACAGGGGGGAAAAATCAAATAAACAAGCAAATGGATTTTCTTTGTTTTACTATAAAATATTCTATGATCAATATTTCACCCTATAACACAACTTATTTCTATGTAGCTGCTACTAGGTTAACTGATGTTGTCCTAGTATCAACAAAAGAATATGTTTCCTTCTTTCCTTATTATTCTTATTTTGTCTTGCATACTAAAGCCTCTTGTTTTTGACCTAGTGGGACCGCAAAACAGTAATACTCTAGCTTTAAAATATTACAGTAGGTTGCTATCTTAGATTTTCACAATTTCTGTCAAGGATTAGATCTCAATCATGCCTTGGAAAACCAAGAAACACTTCAACTGTAGTTTCAAATGAGGATTTATAGCTTCTCATGTCAGTTTGTGGCAGTTAGATTTTATGTCAACTTGCACTTATTGACATACAAGTAGAGGGAGAACCCAACCTGTCAATCAGTTAACTTCCCATGATAACTTTTGTAGGTGTGGCCTTTTTGTAAGAGAGAACTTGCACTCTGCTCTCACTGGCCTGTGGATTTCCCGCCTCAGACTTAAACTGTCTTCATTCACCTGCAAGTACTTGCGGCTGAAGAAGGCCCTGGCTAGTATGTGATTCATGAGATTAAGTGTGACTGGGTTTGAATACTTTCTTGACATAAGATTACTTCTTGATATGAAGCTTTTTGTTATGCATATATTAGTTTCATTGGTTTTATTTTCCTAAACAACCCAGATTAACACACTTCAAATACCAACCCTGAGGGTCACAATCCTCTTCACAACCACAGCACCACTGGGGCTCCAGAGCTGTATGGCTTAAAATCAGGAACTCTGTGCTTCCATTTTGTTTGTTTGCTTGTTTATTTGTTTTATCCTTTCACCATATTCAATCTCAATGCTGAGTAAACCATCAGAGAAGTTTTTATGAAGAAGAATGTGGTATCAGGATTTGAAGAAGGCCTATTAACAATTTAAAAGTTAGCTTTCATTTCTCATTAATCAACCACACAATCTATGTGACCATGAAAAGGAAGTGTGTTATTGCTGAATTTTCAAATTGCATTTATCTGTTCCTGGATTTCACTATTAATGGTAGAATTCACAATGGACGTTCTTTTCTTTATCCTATAATTCCTTAGCATTGATGTGTCTTTTGAAATCTGTGTCTCCTAATTTGCTTTAGTAGACTACAACTTCTCAAGTAGTAATTGACTATTACCATCTGCCTTTAAGGAAATATGATTATTTCCAGTTGTAGACTGGAACATACTAGGTAAGGACAAATTTTATCAACTAAAATATTTCTGTACCAGTATTAATATTAAAATTCCTTATTTTGTGATATTTTTGCTAAAATCATTTAAAGTATTTCAAATTAAGTTATAATGTACAAGTAGAATCATTTTCAACAAAAATGAACCAATATTATGACTCAATGGTCTTACCTTCATCTCTCCTTATCTTCGTCTCTTCCTCTCATTCTTTCTGACTCATTGATAATGCTGAGATTGTAGTCCAGCTTTGGCACTCTCAACAACTAAATCATGGTTTCATTTATTTCTTTCTGTCGCTAATTACTGCAAAAGTGAGTTATTGTTGTTAAGTACCGCTAAATAGGTGACCCTATGTACAACAGAATACCCAGTGCTGCACCATCCTCACCATTGTTCAGTGTTTGAGCCCGTGTCAGAGCCACTGTCAGTCTATCTTCTTGAGGGCCTTCCTCACTTTGTGTTGGCTTCCACGCACTAGCTCTGCATCTTCCGACACAGATGGACTGTCTTTTTACCTGCCAATGGTACTTGCAATGTTCTTCTCCAGTCTACGCTTCAAATGAAGTGATTCTTCTTCAATCTCCTTTATTCAACATCCAACTCTCACATACAGGTGAATTCAAAAATACCTTGGGCTTGAATCAGGTGTACCTTAGTCCTCAAAATAACATATTTGATTTTTAATACTCTAAAGAGGTCTGTGTAGTAGATCTAACAAATGGAACTCGTCTTTTGAGGTCCTGACTACTGCTTCCACAAGCGTGGGTTGTGGAATCAAGCGAGACACAAATCCTTGACAACTTCATTTATTCCTTCATTTATCATTATGTGGTCTACCAGTCCAGAAGTGAGGACTTTGGCCTTTTTACATTGATTTATAATTCCTATCAAAGGCTGTGATTCTTAATGTACATCATCAAGTGCTTCAAGTCCTCCTCACCATAAGCAAGAAGGCCCGTGCAATCAGCATGCCACAATATAATTGGCAGTTAATAAGCCTTCTTCTAATCCTGATGCCACATTCCCCTTTATGAAAACTTTTCTGATGATTTACTCAGCATTGAGATTAAATAAAGTGAGAGGATTAAAAAGCAAAAAATGAAAGTATAGCGTTCCTGATTTTAGACTCTGCAGCTCTCAAACCCTGGTAGTGACTTGGTTGTGCAGAGGCGTGTGACCCTCAGGGTCAGTCGTTGAAACCACCAGCAACTCCAGAGAAAGACTGGCCTGTCTGCCCTCCTAACAGTTATCATCTCAGAAACCCGAGAGGGGTCCCTGGGAGTCAGCATTAACGCAGGGGCAATGACTTTGGAGTTTTTGAGTATTACCTTGTTCTATTCATGCAACTGCCTCTTGACTCATGTACAAGTTCTGCATGAGCACAATGAAGTGTTTTGAAATTCTCATTTTTCTTCAGATTATTCATGATTTGTTATGCTCCACAATCAAATGCTTTGGCAATGGTATAACATTCTACTATATCCTATAGGATAGGAAACTATGCCACACTGTAGAGTCCTTACTTTGTAGTTCTGCCTTTGTAGATGGCTTGGTAATGACAACCTTTCATCAAATGTGCTCAAAATCACTGACTACACATATTGCTATAGATTGGAAACTTGTTTTATGAAGCAACATATATTTTATATAATTTATGGTTAGACAATTATAGTATAATATTATAATGTGGAGCAAGGAGGAAAGAGAAGATTCATGTACAAGCAAGCAATGTTGATATATGATCTATTTAAAATATTTTATTAAAATTTAACCAACAATATATATCGTTTTGTATAACTCAAATAGCTATATTCAGAATCTGTTTGATTAATTGACTCATAAAATATTAGCTGTTGAATACTAAAAACAAAGAAATCAAAAACATCACAAGTTCTACAATGAATAGGCTTAAACACAAGCAGTGTCTCAGCTTGGGACAACATAGAGGTGCTATGAGTCAGAAGCCACTGGAAGGTACCTCACAGCAGCATTCTTTCCTAAACTAACTCTCAACTTGTTAAATCATCTCCTCAAGGCAATGGTTGTGAGAACATCAAGGAATCAAAGAATGTATCATCTTGGGTGAAACTGCTAAACAATCCCTCTATAATGTGCAGAAGATAAAATAAAGATAATTGCGTTGCCATTCAGTGCAGAAACAGCAAAGCCCACATGGAAGAAGCACACCAGCATGCGTGATCAAGAGGGGCTGAAGGGAGCAGATATTGAGCACAAAAGAACAAGAATCACATTATTACAAAGGAGGGGGAGAGCAGGGTGGGGACCTAAGGCCCACTGGTGAGTAATTGGTCACCCCTTTACAGGGGGAGTCATAGGGAGGAGACAGACCAGTCAAGGTACAGCTGGGCAATGATGATGCACACACATTCCCTCTAGTTTTTGAAGCCTTCTTCCCCTCCCCCTCCCCCCCCCACTCCAGCCATCATAGTCCTAATGCTACCTAATAAATCCGGATGGACTGGAGAAGGTACTCTAGTATAGAGGGGAGCTGGAGATATGGGGAAACCAAGAAGGATGGGCCCTTTCAGGCCAATGGTTAGATTGGAGATGTTGGAAGGGTAGAGAGAAGGTGGGGTAGAGAGACGGAACCAACGGCAAGGATATACATATATGTTCCTATTTGAAGGATGGCCATCAGGGGAGTGGGTTGGGGGAGAGATCGAGCAGTGTAAGATATGACAGAACAATAACAATGTATGAAGTATTGAGAGTTGGTGAGGAGGAGAGAGCAGGGGAAGAGGGAAAGGGATGGAAAAGCCGATACTAGGGGCTTAAGGGAAAAGGCGGACGATTGGAGAACGATAGTAGAAGTGGACATGTGAGGATGCTTGACACAGTATGCTTATTTATGTATTGTGAAAAACGATGTATGAGCCCCCAATAAAATGACTTAAAAAAACGTGTCACTTTTAAGGCATGGCCCTAGTCATGCTATTTTCAATTGCCTCAAGTACATGAAAAGGTGAGTAATTAATAAAAAAATTCAAAGAGGAATTCATGCATTTGAATTACAGTGTGGAAATAATATTTAAAGTAACAGAGAGTGCCAGTAAAACAAGCTAATCTGATTTGGAAGAAGCCTACAAGAATGGTTCTTGAACAAAGAGGATGGTGAGACTTGTCTTTTTACTTCGGATGTGTTACCAGGAGAGATCCGTCGCTGGATGAAAGACATCCGGCTTGGTCAAGTAGAGGGGCAGGCCCAAAGAGGAAGGCAACCATTGTCACCGTGGCTGCAACAGTGAGGTTAGTATAGCAATCTTTTCTTTTTTTTTTTTAATCACTTAGTGTGACTCGTACATCACTTTCCACAATCCATACATACATATACTGTGCCAAGCACCTTCTGAAACCATTTACTTTTCCACCTCAGGCCTTGAAATCGGCTTCCATCTTTTCCCCTCCCACCCTGCTCCCCCTCGCCACCCCTTTTGAGACAAGCACAGGCCTGACAGTGTTCTATCCACAGTAAGCAAGGTCACGGTGAGATTGTGTCAACCACACCTAACAATGACAGAGAAGTTCTGCCCAGCTATATGTTGTACCAGTTCCTTGAAGAACTTGTTTCATTACTGTTATCTGGTTAATTGTAGCAAATTGATAAATCACAATAAAGAAACAATTTTTCAATTTATTTTCCTAAAAGAAAATATGACTATTTCGTCCCTATATTTTGAGAACAAGAAGATAAAATGAATTGTTTTCATAAATTTAATCCTCGTTCAAATTCTATTTATACTGTATTCAACATTCTTCAATGATAAAAAGAGCTATGATTTTCTGTAGGCAATTTAATAGTTTGAGAAATCATTTGAGTTTACTTAGGTAAAAATAAATTATTATGCTTGATTAAACATATCAAAAATTTCATCTTGGGTGTCTTAGGTTAGCTTTAAAGTAATCTGTTTTTTCTCAAGTTTAACCATAAAATTATGTATCAGTGACCTTAATACTAATATGGATACAAGCTAGTATTTAGAAAAATCATATTAGTTTACTTAAAATATCTCTAGTGAAAAAATATCACCAAACTACTAAAAGCTTAAACTACTAAGAATAACCTGAAATATCACAAACTTGCCTAAGGACCTTGCATCAATATTTGAAGATTAAATGAAAGGAAAATTGACTATCTAGTTGCATTGAATATATGGAAAAAGCCACATGTACAAATTGTAGAATATGAATTCTATATTTGTCTTAAATCATCTTTATATTGTAAAAATTCTTTATCTGTGAAATATGCAAACTGAGTCAGGTAAAGAAGGGCAGTAAGTGCTTAACTCATAAATTGAGAATTCCCTGGCTTTGCTAAGCAGTACTTTTAGGAAAATTTTATCTATTTGGCAGATTTGGTAACAATAAATATATCATTAATTTTGATGGGATAGCCCATTATGCAGCCACTGTGCCAGGACATCTCCTGGATGGGGCTCCCCTTTTGCTGAACTTCACTAAACATGACACCTCACTTTAGGGGCTTCTCCTTCCAGATAAATGTTCAAAATATATGAGATGAATTTATTCATTTATTCAGTTTTAAGAACAGTCTGGCTGTACTTCTAAAACTGATTTGTTTTCTCTACTGCCAGCCCATGGTATATACAATACTATTTTCCTAGAACACAATTCAAATGAATAAATTCTTGAATTTTCCTTAATCATTTTCCAGTTTTTGATGCCTATGGAACAACTAGAAATACTGTGTTTTGGGTTGCTGTTTTTGCCAGGTGCCTGGAGTCGGTGCCAACTCACACAATGCCTGTGTCCAACAGCACAGAACATTGCCCACTCCATGCCATCCACGGAATTGTGCATCTTTGAGTCAATAGTTGCAGCCACCATGCCAATCAGTCTTATCCAGGGTCTTCCTTTTCCCACTCTTCCCCTATGTTACTAAGCAGTGCCTTCTCCAGGTGCTGTTCTCTCCTGATAGCATGTCCTTCGTACATGATACAAGGTCTCCCCATCCTTGCCTCTAAGAAGCATTCAGGCTGTACCTCTTTCAAGTTAGATTTGCATATTATTGTAGTACATCATGATATTTTCAGTTTTTTGGCCAGCACCATAATCTAAATGCATTGATTCTTCTTCAGTTTTCCTTATTTAATGTCCAAGTTTCACGTGCATATGAAATAACTGAAAACACCCTGACTTGAATGAGGAACACTTTGTTCCTCAAAGTAATATTCTTGATTTTCCACACTTTCCAAAGGTCTTGTGCAGCAGATTTACCAATACAAAGCACTTTTTAAAAAAAATAATTTTATTGGGGGCTCTTACAGCTATTATAACATTCAGTACATCATCTGTATCAAGCACATTTGCACATGTTGCCACATACATTTGTAAACATTTTCCACTTGAGTTCTTGGTATAAACTCCTGTTTAAAAAAACCTATCCCCTCCCTTCCCCTTTTATAATGAATCATTTTATTGGATACTCACACAACTCCCCTCACGATCCATACACACATCAATTGTATGCAGATCTCATTTGCACACTTGTTGCCATCATCATTCTCAAAATATCTTCCCTCCACTTAGGCCCCCAGTTCCAGCTCCCCATAGTTCCCTTCCTTCCTACCCCCCATGAACCTTTAATAATTTACAAATTGCTATTTCATATTGTATACTGTCCAATGTGTCCCTCCACTCACTACTCTGTTGGCCATTCCCCAGAAAGAAGGTTATATTTAGATCCCTAAAAATAGTTCACCCCTTCTACTTCACCATCCCTCCACCCTCCCAGTCTCTCCACTCCTATCACTCATCCTTAGAATCCTAAGTTCCCCATGTTTCTGCCTCCAGTGTACATCCCCTATTATGGTGAGGCTTCTCTGGTAGAACCAAAAGCATGATAGTGGGTGTGAGGAAGCATTTGAGAACTAGAAGAAAGATGCATATTTCATTGTTACTACACTGTATTTTAACCGGCTCATCTCCTCCCTGTAACCCCTCCATAAGAGGATGTCACTTAACCTATTGATAGACTTTGGGTCATCAATCTGTACTCCTCCTTATTTATAATGATATAATTTTAGTTCTTTGATGCCTAACACCGGATCTCTTCAACACCTTGTGGTCACAGCTTTCTTCATCACGTTTGCTTATGCACACATTTGTCCTCAGTGATCATATCAGGAAAGCGAACATGCAATGTTATGGTTTTTAGTTCTTAAACCCTGATAATTGATCCCTTTGACAACTCACGGTCCACACAGTGGTGTGCTTCTTCCATGTGGGCTTTGTTGCTTCTGAGCTGGAAGGCCGCTTGTTTACTCAAGGCTTTAAGACCCCAGATGTTACATCTTTTGATAGCCAGTCAGCATCAGCTTTCTTTACCACCTTTGCTTATGCACACTTTTGTCTTCAGTGATTGGGTAGGGAAGGTGAGAATCATGGAACGCCAATTTAATAGAACAAAGTGTTCTTGCATTTAGGAAGTACTCGAGAGAGTGGAGGCCCAATGCCCATCTGCTGTTCTACTACTAAACCTATATGTATAAGTTCGTTGATCTAGTTCCCTTATTGTCACCTATAGATATATGCACCTATGTACCTGCCTGTATTTAAACCTCCATAAATGCTGTTTACCCCCAGTTCTTTCCTCTATTTCCTTTTACTTCCCTCTTGTCCCACTATCACACTCAGTCTCCATTGGGTTTCAGTATTTTCTCTCTGTTACATTACCCATGGTCAATATCCACTGGACTTCTCTCATCCACCTTGTCTCTAATTTTAGATCAATTGCTTTACCCTTATCCCTGGGCTGGTCAACCCATCTCCTTTCCCCCTCCTCCCCTTTGCCCATGGCCTGCACCCCTGAACCCTCAGTCCTGACGTTTGGCCTCCAAACTTTTCATCCAGCCTATCTTATCTAGATAGACCTGCAAAGGTAACAATATGTACCCCAAAAAGGCTTCCTAAAATGAAGCACCCAAAGAAAATTAAGCAATGATAACAACAACAACAAAACCCCCAATGTCATATATATGTAAAAAAAATAGCAATATGAAAACATGCAAGCAATTCAAGGTCTGTTCATTGGCCTCCAGGAGTGTCCCTGGTTGAATCAAATGGAGTGCCCCTCCCTAGTCCCAAGGTTTATGGTGGTCATTCCATCTGGATCTCCTCGCTCTGTTGCACACCCTTAGTGTTTTTCCCAGGCAGCGCATAATCCTGACCCTGGTTCTCCACTGTTGACCACAAAAGACCTTGGGTCAGTGATGGTAGCTGTATTTCATAGTGGGGCTGGCCACATATGATCCTCTTTGTGCATCAGCTCTTCTAATGTTCATCGCAGCACAGTTCACAATTGCAAGGAGTTGAAAACAGCCCAAATTTCCATCAACTGACGAGTGGATTAAAAAACTGCAGTACATACATACAATGAAGTACTATGCATCGCTGAAAAGCAGTGATGAACGCATGAAGCACATCACCGCATGGGAAGACCTAGAGAAAATTATGCTAAGTTCAGTTAGTCAAGCGCAAAAGGATAGGTACAACATGAGACCATTGAGGTAAGCACTTTTTAAAAGATTTATTGTCTGCTGTTTCCATGAACCTTCTTTGTGGATCCAAGCAAGATGAAGCTCTTTCTATGTTATCATGATAAACTATTGCACCAGGTATGAAGATCTGGTGATTCTGACAGTAAATTGGAATTCGTACTGAAGGCTGGCAATCCTTGTTCTTCATCAGCAAGTGTTTCAAGTTCTCCTCACTTTCAGCAAGCAAGGTTGTGTCATCATCTGCCCTATCACTTCAATCCTGGTGCCACATTCTTCTTCATATAATCCAGCTTTCCTGATTATTTGCGCAACACTAACTGAAGAAGTATAGTGAGAAGGTATAACTCAGATGATCAACTATATTGATTTTCAATCACAATATTCCTTTGTTCTGTTCACGCAACTACCTATGTGTTGAGTAGTACAATTAACTGGTCTTGATTGCTGGTTATTTTCAAGGCTGTCTTTAGTTTGAAGACTGTCCTTGGTTTGTTATGATCCACAAAGTGAAACATTTTTGCACAGTCAATAAAAGTTAAGCAAACAATTCTTGGGTATACTTTGCTTTAAGCAAAGGTCCAACTGTCATCAATAGTCCTTTGCTCCATGTCCTCTTCTGAATCCAATCTTATCCTCTAATCATCAGCAATTCTTACATGTACTGTCATTGATATTTTTCTATAATTTAAACAATCTCTTGGGTCACTGTTCTGCTATTATGACAAATAGGGGTATCATTCAGTCAATTGGTCAAATAACTATTTTCCAAATTTTTGGTGTTTATCAATTCCTAGAGCCTTGTTTTGGATAAGACTTTCATTGAAGCTTGAACTTCTTCCTTGACTACTATTGGTTCTTATTCATAAACTATCTCTTGAAGGTCTACTAGTTCTTAGAGTGATTCTAAGAATTGCTTCCATCTTCTTTTGATTCTTCTTGTATTATTCAATTTTTTGCTCATAGAATCTTTCAGTATTACCATTCAAGGCATGGATTTTTTTCTTTAGTTATCACACTTTAAAACACACTGAATGCCATCTTCTTTTTGGTTCTCTAAATCTAGATTTTTACACATTTTATTATAACATTTTGCTTGTTTTCTTGATCTGTCCTTTGAAATTTTCTTTTCAGCTCTTTCGCTTCATCATTTCTTTCATTTTACTTTGTTGCTTTAGGATTAAGAGCACGTTTCAGAGTGTAGTTTAACTTTCAATTTGATGTTTTCTTTCCTTTTAAGGAACTTTTGATTTCTTCATAAATGAAGTTCTTGAGCCTATAGCTCATTCGATCTCCTGTCACTGTTGAATGCATCAAACATCTTCTTAAGAATATCTGGAAATTTAGATTGAATATACTGAAAGTTATATTTTGGATCTTATGGACTTGTTTTCATTTTCTTCAACTTCAACTTGAACTTACATATGAGCAATTGATGGTCTGTTCCACAGCTGGTTCCTGTTCTTGGTTTAGCTGCTGCTATTGAGCTTCTTCATTATCTCTTCACACAGATGCAGTCAGTCTGATTTCTATGTATTCCATATCGAGAAGTCTGGATGCATATTCTCTTTTTATGTTGATTTGGGTTAGAACTTCACTAGGTCTCAGAGTAACATCTTAGCATTTTTAATACTTGAATAACTTTGCAGTTGGAAGAATAAATTGTTTTTTTTTCAATACTGCTTCCATGGGCATTGGTTATTCATCCATGCAAAATAAAATCTTTTGTCACTTTAATCTGTTCTCTATTTATTAGAATATGTTTTATTTGATCCAAATTTTAGGTGTTTTATTTTCTTTTTGCTGACGTGTAATTCACTCTGATTATTGTAGTTTTTGATAGTTATCAGTAAGTATTTCTTGTCTCCTTAGATTTCAACTTGCAAGGTTGTGTTATCTGCATTTCTCTTAATAAGTTAATATGTCTTCTCCCAATCCTTTATCCTTATTATATAATCTAGCTTCTAGTAGTGTTCTATAGTTCCTATTGTTAATAATGTTATCCATAATCTGTTTTTATTCACACAGCTTATTGTTCTGGGATAGTCAGAAATACAGATGAAACTCCTTTCTAGCATTCTTTAATTTTAGTAAAGATCCTGTGAACACTAGTCAAAATATCACTTGTTCAGCATTCTCTTTTGAATCTGATTTTAATATCTGAAATATTAACAAGACATAATTGCAGATTTTCTGAACAATCTTAAGTAAATTTGTTTTCTGGCATATAACAGAACATTGTTACAAAAGCATCTATATTTTGTTTATCACTTTAATTTGGAATATGAAAATATGTTCATATCATCAGTAAGGTTGGCCAGATTATTCTCTTCCAAATGTCATGATTGTTGATTGACTGCTTATATTATCTCATTCATTCATTAAAATTTAATTGGAATCCCATCAATTCCTGGATCTTTGCTTTTCACCATTGACTTCAATGCAGCTTTGAGGTCATTTTTCAATGACATTGGTTCTTCATCATATCGTACATCTCAAAGGCTGAGTGCAAACCAATGTCTTTTAACACAGTGAGTCTGTATATCTCTTCCATGTTATTCCTTCCTATATCTTTCAATATAATTTCCATAAATAATGCAAGTTGATTCTTGAACATTTTTATGTTTATTCAGTTAGAGAAATGCCAAATATGTTATTCTAATCCCAAATTCTTACACATTTCATCATATTAGTTTACACTCTTTTCTTCCCACATTAACATCTGTTCCACTCTTTTGCTATGCCATATATTTTACTTCCTTTATGTGTCATACATAAAGAGCAAATTTCAGATACTCTTTTCAGAACCATTTTGATCATTTTCTTTTCTTTCTAGTGGCCTTTTGATTTATACTATTTTATTGACATCCTAATTGATCTGAACTTCCAAAATGATCAATGCATTACATCAGTGATCAATGCATTACATCAGTTCCTATGATGATCTCTAAATCTATGTAGGATGCAGTAAAGATTGTATTTTGGCTCTTGTAGATTTGTTCTTACTTCCTTTTGCTTAATTTGAACTAATACATGAATATTTAATGGTCTGTCTTTAGAAAAGAACACCTAAGAAATCTTAGATAGGCAAAAGACATATCTGACTATATCTATTAAGAAAATTGAATCAATAATTAAAAAGCTTTTCACACAGAAATTGCTAATTCCAGATTGTTTCACTGGGGTGGGGGTTCTGTCAAATATTTATAGGGGAAAGTGATAGCAATGTCTTACAAATTGTTTCATAACCTAGAAACAGATGAGTTGCATTATGATACATTGAGACCAACAAAATCCAGACAAATGCCTTATTAAAAGAACACTTCAAACAAAGATGTGCCCTGAATACAAATGAAGTATTCTTAACAAAATGTTAACATATATATATAAGGAACCAGTGAGGCATAGTTTAGGCTTGCAAAATGACTTCAATATCTGAGTATCAATTAATTTAATCGAGCACATCAATATGATAAAAAAATAATACAATCATATAAATTTATGAAAGAATTTATATTAATGGTGAACCTTCATATCAAAGAGTAATAAAAGGAAACTTCCCTAACATAATAAACTACAGAATATAAAATAAAAAATGAAACAGAAAAACTACAGATAGTATATTTGATGATAAACTAAGTGCTTAAACCAGAAAATTAAAAATAGACAAGGCTCTGAGTACTCTATTTTAGCAACATACTGGATTTACAGGCTAATGTTATTAAACTAGACAAGAAAGGAAAATGTAGATAAATTAGGAATATGTAAAACTGCAGACACATGAATACATGCAGAATATCTCAAATAGTTGAAAGCAATAAAACTTTCTGGGAATAATAAGTAACTTTAGCAAAGTTGCAAGAAAAAAGGTGAATATTTACAAATCGATTGTTTTTCTATCTTGTAGCAATTAGACACTTGATTTTGACATTAAAGGCACAACACTATGGTATCAACATTAAATAAATAAAATAATAAAGTGTTCATTTAAGTTAATATATATAATACTTTATGAATAAATCTACAAAATTCTGATGAAACAAACCAGCTAAGATATAAATACATAGTAAGATATTTAATGTTTATGGCTAAGAGTTTTAATGTTGTTAAGATGCCAGTTCTACCCAATTTGATCTAAACATTCAATTAAATTTGAGTTACAATCCAAGATAATTATTTTCTGAATATCAACAAACTGATTCTATATTGCATAGGAAAAGGCAAAAGAGTCTGTAAGCAATCATGACACTGTTGAAGAATAAGTAAGTGAAGATTAACATTTCCAAATTTAAGACTCAGCATAAGTTCCATATAAGATCTTGAATCTAGGTAAATATTAGATCTTTCACAGCATCCATTCATGATGGATTATGTATCTAAACGTGAAATTCAAAACTAAGATATGTCTACAAGTTAGCCTAGGACAAATCAAAGTAACTTTGAGTTTGCAAGACATTTTCACATATATTATAATATGTATGATCCATGAAAAAAAAATTTAAGTTGAACTTTATTAAATGTTTCAATTTTATTAAAAACACTGAAAGGTACTTACAATAAAGTCCCACATCTAAAGTACTTTCCAATAAAGTCCTGCATCTAAATTATATAAAGAATACTTATTATTCAATAATAGAAATAAATAACCAGTTTAAATTTAGTCAGCTATATAAGCACAATACCAATAATAATATTTATAGCATGCAGAGCTACATATAGCAAAATATACATAGCTTTTAAAAACTCCAAACCTCACTGCATTGACTTGATTTTGACTCATACCAACCTGATAGGATAGGATTGAACTGCCCGTGTGGGTTTCTAAGACTGCAATTATTGACTTGAGTAGAAAGTTCCATCTTTCTCTTGTTGCAGTGTGACTGCTTGATTCCAGTAGATTATAATTATATATTATATATTTCCATTATATGTATATATTTTACTAAACTAAACAGTGTTTTCAATTCTATACTATTGGTTAAATCAATGGCACTATTAAAAGAATTACCTTATGCCCCATGGAGATGATTTGTAATGTTCTCTATAATAAAATTATGCTATCTTTAAAATGAGTGAGACATATACAAACCATAGATATATGGATGGATTTTGGGTTCACACTCATTGTAGCCACAATCTAAGAACCATTCATTCTGATTACATTACCCCATTTGCTACTTGCCTTCAAGGCGAGATCTTGGAAGATATGAGTGTTGTAGCAAAGTGTGGGGAAGAAAACAGATGGTACCTGGCTATCAGACAGAATAGCATGTGTGATCTTTTAGGTTTAACTCAAAACAAGCAGGTTTCTAAGTGAGATTTCATGGGAGAAGTATAACAGTGAAGGATTATAGATAATAAAATCCAAATCTGAAGGAGGGAACAATATCAGAGATTAAATTGTGAGCACCCAGTTTACAAAAGGCTATGGATGACAGTGGAAACCCAAAATCCATTTTTAGGGTTACTTGTTGAATTAAGTCCCCACAAATCTCCTCTGACCACATTTCAGGGATCTGAATAGTTTTACTAATAGAGACTATTGTAAAGTCTATGGCAGATGTAATTAGGCTATTTGACCTATTTTTTTAGTTTTCTTAGTTTTTAAAATATTTCTACTTTTTTTCTTACTTAATTTTTTATTTGTGGGCATCACTGCCCTCTGGTGGTAGTGGAAGCTACCCAGCAGTGCTCTTGAGAGCTGCCATTGGATTTGAACCGCCAAGCTCACAGGCCGCAGTCCCGCACTCAACTACTTACGTCACCGGAGCTCAGCCCTCTGTTTCTTTTTTATTAATGTGTTTCTCTGTTCTATTATGTCATTGTTCCTCAGTTTTGTTTCTTTGTGTTTTTGTTGTGTTTTTTTTTTATATATTTGCTCCCTGATTATGTTTAGTATGAAATCCAGGTTACAAAAACCTATAGAGGCAATAACTGGATTAACAGTTATTTAGGGGCAGAGCAGGGGAAGTTGTGGGAAGGTGGGGAGCTACTAATAAGAATGAGAAAAAAGAAAATGATTGAAATTGATTGTTGTGATGACTGGACAATTCTTATTAGTATGACTATACCATTAAATTGCGTAATGGAGACTTGTTGGGCTGTGATCCACAAGGTTAGCAGTTGAAAACCACCAGTGTTTTCTGAGGAGAGAGCTAGGGATCTCTATTCCTATAAAAAGTTACAATCCCAGAAACTCATGGGTGCAGTTCTAACCTTCTAGGGTTCTTATGAGTCAACATCAACTTGATAGCAGTGAGTTTCATTGGTTTGTTTGATTGTTGTATTACTTTTTATTATATTTGAATAATATGCTGAATTATTTTAAAAGTAAAAAGGCAAGTCAAAAGTGTGCTATAAAATCATAGAAATATATATGAAAAAATAACAAAATGTGAAGCTATCACACCTACACTTATTCTTTGCCTAGGTCTTATACAATAATCAAGGGGGGGGGGAAATGGACATCTTTCTAATACTTTGCTGAAGAAACCTGAAATCTTCTTACACCATGCTAAAATGGAAGCTTGGGCATCTTTAAGGGACTAAATTCTGTAATTTTTAATGTCATAGTTTTAGAACATAAGAATATTAAAGTTTTAAGATCAGAACTGTAGCATGGATGAGCCTGTCCTTCTGGGGGGGAAAATGACATTAGATAGCCTTTGTAATCCTTAAAGAATGGGCAGGTGCATTGTCCTGATAGAGAAAAAGGAATCTTTGGGATGACATGCTTCATTTTTGTTTCATGCATGCAGATTTCAATTTTCTTGAAATTCTTCATTATAAGATTCCTGTGATCATCCTGTGTCTTTCAAGAAAATCTACTGAGCCTAAGTCTTGAGAATCTAAAAACACGGTCATCATAACCTTCTGAACTGACCTATCTCCCTGAATTTAACTGGCCCAGCAGATATCCTCTCAATAAGGCACAAAAAAGGACAATTGTACTTTTTTGAGAACTTGTCAGAAGTCATCCACTGGTCACAGAGACATGTTCAGACGCATCTTGTTGGGAATATTCCAATGCACTTATAAACAAGCACACAATAATTGTTTACTTAGTACCTTCACATAGAGAGTGAAATGTATAGTGTATATCAGAGGTTCTTAGAGAGAGAGGAAAAATACATTAGATGGATCCCATGGATTATTTGGCAACGAAATTAGTTTTAATAGTATAAACATGACTTTAAATACATAGCTTTTCAAATACATAGTCACTCCAGTTTAGTTGGTTTTTACTCATAGGGTCCTAGGTAGTTTTAAAGACTATAAGTCATTAGGGGGCCCTTTACATCTTTGTTCTCCTGTTAAGATGTTAGTGATTTTGAAATGCAGACTGTGTTAGTCCCCGTAAACTAGAGGAACAAATTTCATAGACACACATATAGCTATAAGGAAAAGGATTATATATAAGAGAAATAGGATATTAAGAAAACATCCCAATCCAGTCCAGTACAAAGTCATAAGTCCAATATTAACCCATATGCCCAATTATCAGTCTATGAAGTCTCCTTCTGACTCACGAAGTCACAGGTTAATGGGTGCAGAGTCTTGGCACGGGCAGGGGTCTTCCCATGGTTCCTCCCTTCCAGGGCTCAGGGTCTATCAACAGCATGCCGCTCCAGCTTCAGAGGTCTGGCTCCATCAGGGCAAAGCCGTGTGGTCTCTCCTCTGGCCCCTCCAGCTTCTCGGACGCTGCCATCTTGTCTTTTTCGTGATTCATCATCTCTGAGAATGACTCCCAATAACTAGGGTAGATAGCGTCTCATCTTCATGAGAGCAATATCGTGAGATTTCCCAGAAGTCTCAGGAGAAAACTATGCCCACATAGAGGCCTCATTGGCTACTCAATGCCTATCTCCAGATTAGCAGGGTAGACTCCACCCCTATATTTCAATCATAAAATTAACATAAGCACATGACTGCCACACAGACCTTTCAGTTAACAGCCCAACAAGTACTGCTCAATTCCACTAGAGCTCATGAAATCAGGCTAACTGAATAACTAAAAATATTTGCAATATTGTAAACTGTTGATTCGGATGATAGCAATGTGTCAATAGTGGTTTATCACTTTTAAATAATTGTACCACAGTAATGCAAGACATTACTATAAGAAGAAACTGTTTCTGGGGAGAGGACATTGTGATTTATTTCTGTTCAATGGACTACATTTTGATCCATAGCAGCCTTATGGTTGTTAGATGCCTTGAGTTGGTTCCCACCCATAGTATTCGATGCAAAGCACAAGGAAACACTGGCCAGTGTTGCACCACTGTCATAATTATTCTTATGCTTGAACACATTGTTGCAGCAACTGTGTCAATCTATCTCATCTCATTAAGAGCCTTGCTATTTTTACTACCCCTCTGCTTTACCAAACATGTTGCCCTTGTGGTCTATCCTGACATCATGTCCGAAGAATCTTGCCATTCTTACTTTTAAGGAAAATTCTGTTCTTACTTCTTACAAGACAGAGTGGTTTGACCTTTAAGTATAGTCCCTTATACTTACAGCATTGTTCTCCAGCACTGCAATTCAAAAACCTCAATTCTACTTAGGGCTTCCTGATTCGATTCCAACTTTCTCATGCATATAAGACAATGAAAGAGATCATGACTTAGGTTAATGGTATCTTAGTGTTCACAGTAACATCCTTGCTTTTCAATACTCTGAAGACGTCTTGTGCCGCAGATCTCCCGAATGACACATGGAGTTTAGTTTCTTTCCAGTTTCTTCCATGGCCAATTGTTGCAGATCCAACCAAGAAAAAATCCTTGACAATTTCATTTGTGTCTCATTTATCGTATTGTTGCCTATTGGTTCTGTTGTGAGGATCTTTTCCTTCTTTACACTGAGTTGCATTCAATACTGACGGTTCCAATCAACCGTCTTCATCAACAAGTGCTTCAATTTCTCCAAACTTTCAAAAAGCAAGGCTCTATCATCTGTATATCTTCCCCCAATGCTGATAATTCATTCTTCTTCATAATAATTTAGACTACCTGCTCATTTACTCAGCATTCAGACTGAATAAGTATGGTAAGAGGACAAGCCTGACACACACTTTTACTGATTTTAAACCATGCTATATCCTGTCCACACAGCTGCTTCTTGTCCCATGTACAAGTTCTGCATGTGCACCATGGAGTGTTCACGAGTTCTCATTCTTTTTTTTTCTTTTTTTTGGGGAGGAGCATCACTGCCCTCAGGTGGTGGGAGTAGGAGGCCCAGCCTTTGCTCCGTGGAGCTGGAATCGAACCTCCATCCCAGTGGGCCGCGGTCCCGCGCACAAACACTACACCACCGGGGCTCAGCCCAAGTTCTCATTCTTGTCAGATTATCCATATTTTATTATAGGATCACACCACACAATGAATATGTTGGCACAGTCAATGAAACACAAGTAAACTTTTTGATTCTATTCTGTTTTCATTCAAGATCCATCTGACATCAGCAATGCTACCCGTTGTTCCACATTCTCTTCTGAATCAAGACCGAATGTGTGGCAGCTCTCTGTCAATGTAATGCAGCAAACACTGTTGGGTGATCTGCAGCAAAAATTTACTGGCATGGGATATCAGTGATAATCTTCTATAGCTAATGGGAACAGATATGCATCATTTGCAGTCCATCAAGCAGCTGCCTTCCAAATTTTCTGGTATGCACGAGGAAGTGCTTCTGGTGCGTCGTCCACAGCTTGTGGGAACGCTTCATTCTGTGCTCCTTCCTCAAGCACTCCACTCAGTCGGAGATTCTTTCTTCAGCACAACTGGCTCATAGTTGTACGCTACTTTCTGAAATGGTGCGATGTCAAGTAGTTCTTTATTCAGTGACTCTGTGCTTTATTTTCATCTTTCCTTGTTGCTTCCTGCCTCATTCAATAAGTTTCCCATACAATATTTCAAAATTGCATCTTTTGCCATGTTTTTCCTCTAGTTATTTTAGTTTAAGATAAGCTTAGTCTGTTATTCACTTTTGGTTTTCTAACTCAAGATCTGTTACCATTTCATTATAATATTTGGCTTTGCCTTCTTGAGTCTCCCTCTGAAATCTTTTATTTACCTCTTTGGCTTTATTATTTCATGCATTTACATTAGCTAATCTATGACTAAGAGGAAGCTGTAGAGTCTCTTCTGACAACTTTGATCTTTTCTTTTTCCCTGTTTTTAAAGATTTTTGCTTTCTTCATGAATAATATATTTGATATCCACCCACAACTCATCATGTCTTCTGTCATTAGTGTAAAATATGTCAAATCCGTTCTTGAAATACTTGCATTCTCAAAATTCCACTCAGATAGACTCAAGATCCTCGTTTTGGCTCTCAGGAACTGGTTTTCATTCTCTTCAGCTTTATCCTGAACTCACAAATGAGTAGTTGATGATCTGTTCCATAATCATGGACTAGTATGATTGCAGCTGCTGATACTGAGCATCGACATAGGCTCTTCCCACAGATGTATTTAACTTGAATTCTGGGTATTCAATATGGGGAAGTCCATGTGTATTGTTGCCTTTTATGAGATTGAAAATATGTATTTTTTTTTTGGTTTTGGGGGCATCACTGCCCTCTGGTGGTGGGAGGAGCAGGCCCAGCCTTTGCTCCTGTGGGCCCACTACTGGAATTGAACCTCTATCTCAGTGGGCTGCAGTCCCACACACAACCACTACGCCACCGGGGCTCAGCCTGAAAATATGTATTTTACTTGAACAAGTTATAGGTTTGACAAAGTTCTATCATGCTATATCCTATTCTATCATTGAGTACATTTTTTCCAGTGACTGTTTTTTCTTTATTGCTTCAAATTTTTGAATACCATTGTCAATAAGTATGAATGTATTGTGCTTATATGTTCGATCAGTGAAAGACAAACAACCACTGGCTAGTGTTTTGCACTATGGTGGCTTTTGTGTTGCTGAAAGCCATGTCATAGGTATTTTAAATGACAGGGGGGCCTCCGAAAGTTAGCAGATTTCAGAAGAGCTTCTAGAACAAGAACAGACTAAGAGGAAGGACCCGACTCTACATTTCAAATGGAAACCTTGTGCATAATTTCAAATTTTTCAGATAATGAAGTCTTAAAGAATAGAAGCAGAACGTTGGCATAGACAGTCCCAGATTATTTGCCCAAATCCAAGAGCACTTGAAAATTAACCAAGGAGAAAATGATCTATCAGAGAAGGTGCCCATGCTGGAGTGAATAGAGTAAACCTGTGGGCTGGCGTCTTCAAGATCTTTTTTTTTTTTTTTTGATGTGGCATAACTCAAGATAGGGAGGAACATTTGAAAAAAAACTACAAATGAGCATAAATTTATTTTTAGAAGTATGCGTTTAGAAAAGTTAGAAGTGTTCAAAAGTTAAATGGAATGCATAAAGATCCATATTCTGGGCATTAGAAAGCAGAAATGGACTGGGCAGAGCGTGATATGATTTACTAAGGCAGCAATAATACAATCAAAAGAATGGCAGGGCATTCATGGTCAAAAGGAAAAGACATTTCATAATGAATCTTGAAATTCAGGATTTCTGTGATAATATTACTACCTTCCTCAAAGGACATCCAATCAGCAAAATTATCATTCAAATTTATGCACCAAACAAAAAAGTCTAGTGAAGAAGAAATTGGAGAATTCTACCAACATCTTCAGTATGAAATTGATCAAACATGCATTCAAGAAGCATTGAAATTATTGATAATTGAAATGTGGTAAACAAAACAAACAAACAACAAAAAAGTCTCCAATAAGTCCCCCGTAATCAATTTTTCCTCTATGTATGTATGGACTTTGCAATAAACTATCAAGCCCAGTAAAGAATGAGATCGTTATAGGAGGCACAGATATTATTAAAATAGCATAAAAGAAGGAATGTGGTACATGTCTTTTTCTCTGTGGCATCTTTGGGCTGGTGTGGAGCAGAACTCTCTTCCCAGGCACCCCACATCCATTTCATGACATTGCAGATAGCCAGCTGAGGTCAGATGTAGCCTCCATGCCATTTCCTCTTTTTTTCAAATAATTCAGTGCTTGAGATTTTATTTTAATAAGTTTTATTTTTACCATATTGATTTTGGTAAAAGAAACAAGTATGAGAATTTTGTTTTCTCCTTTCAACTTATCTTGACACAACCTGTGATGTTATGTTTCTGTGTTTTAACTTAGCTGTTATAAGGTTTCCCCCATTTATTGCTATATTCTATTTCCTTCATTATTTGGTATTATGCTTGTTGACTCATCTGTCCAGGATCAACTCTGGACAACACTGCAATTTGACCTCATAAAGATGTAAAAACTCTTGCTATTCTTCCCATCATGTCTGATGCTAACTGCTTTTTCCACGGAAATATTGTTGGAAAGCTGAAATCCATTTAAAAAGAGGTAAGCTCTGGAGGTTTTTTTTGTTAGCTTGTTTGTTGCCTTCCTGTAACTTAAGAACAGTTTATAGCAAAATCCATTCCCCGAAAGCGCAGAGCACAGAGAGCAATCTTCATCTGGTCTTGATTACTTGCCTACTTCAGCATAGCCCTGGAGTGTGTGCTCTGTTCCAGGGACGTAGCTCCTTTGCTTTCTTTCCTAGTTTAACTACTTATTCCCAACTCGGCTTCCACTAAATCCTGGAACAGAAAACAGACACTGTCCTAGTCCGTTGGTTTTCCTCCCCATCAGGGGATGTTCATAAGCACCCAGAGTGCTGTCGAATAATTTCTGTGGCTCCTACAGGTAGAGTGCGATGCTTCCCTTTTCTGCACTAGAAATTTGTACCACTTTGACGTTAGGTGTTTCGAAATATGAGACACAAAAGAATGTCTGTTTCTTGTGTGAGATTCCCAACTGAGTTATTTCATTTTGCTTCTGACTTTGCTTTTCTTATTTCAAAGAATGCTAAAATTCAAAACTCCCTGCCATCGAGCCACTGTTGCCTCACAGCAACCATAACGGACAGAGAACTGCCCTTCAGAGCTCCTCCAACAGGGACTCTGGAAAGCGGACAGTCGCAGCTTTCTCCCGGGGAGTGGTGAGTGGTTTCAAGCTGCTGAACTTGCAAAGAAACCAAACTATGAGAATCACTCCAGATTATCCACTTTCGTAACGTGTGCAAACTTTAATCATCATGATGAAGTTAAAATCTGCACTTCCTAATGTGCTCGGTACCTAATTGAATAGTCCCACTTTCCTCCTAGTGTTAAAAATTCCAAATTCTGGAGTTATGTTTCATTCCTTTCTCTGTAAAATCCAACCAATCACAAAGTTACATGTATCCTAGGTCTGGAAATACTTTTTGACTACTCTATACTTTTTACCTTTAAATTGCATGCTCTCCATTCAATATTAGAATACTTTTATGTTTTTTTGGCATCACTGCCTCTGGTGGTCGTGGGCGGTACCCAGTGACCACGGCTCCTGAGAGCCGCCGCTGGATTTGAACCGCCGAGCCCGCGGGCTGCAGTTCCTCAGTCAACCACTTGGCCACTGGGGCTCAGCCCTAGATTACTTCTACAATGAAAAACTAGGCAAGTACTTTAACGATTTTCAGTCACTAGTCTTCTAAAATAATATGGAAAATATATCTTTCTTGATTCTTACCATGCAAAGTAGATTTGAACATTTTACTAGCCCTTAAATATGTTATGAATTCAGTGTTAGTGTAAGAGTTTTCGAAATTGTCCGGGAATTTATACTTTAAGATACCCTTCCTAGGTTGCACAGATATTATTCAGACACAGTCAGAACTTGAGTGTATAGCTCAGGAATCCAATCTATTTTCTCCTCCAGTACTTTCTATACTTTCCCATCTTTTTGCAATATTTTTAATATAACATGCAGCGTGGATGTTTTTAATTTTTATATTTTTAAGATGAGAACGAAGGCACATAGTGTTCTAAAAGAACACTAACAGCATTAAAATAACAACAACGTTTTCAATGGAAGGTGATATTTGTTCTTAGCTCTCACTAGTCTTTTCCACTTCCTTTTGACCTTAGATATAACAGAACAAATTGTGTCCTGTTCAGGACAATCCTAATAATGTTACGTCAAGCTCAGCTTAATGATTGAACTCCTATACCCATCCATTCCATCCAGGGCCTCCTTGTTTCTGTGATCCTCTGTTTTCCCAAATATGATGTCCTTTTCCAGGTATTTATCTATATAACCAATAATAATTTTTCCTACATACAAATTTTCATGGTTATAATTAGAAAATATAATAATAAAATGTAATAATAATATAAAAATAAAGATAATAGCATTTTTCATTTGATTTATATAATGAAATAGCTACATTTGCTTATAAAATATTTACTAATATGCATCAATATGTAATTGTGAAGAAAAATATGAAAATAAATCACACCTCTCCATCAATTGTAAAATGATTTCTTAGTAAAAGAAAAATTAATTAAACTCCAAATTGTCATATTTCAGAGAAGACTTTCTGTGTTTTTTTCCAAACACTACCTTAAGTGATTATTTAGCACCTTAAATGTGCATTAAGTAGGACAAGTCTAATTATACTTGTTTTTAGTGTACCTGAAATATTTTAAAGGCTTAAACCTAGTTATTTTGACTTAGTATAATAGATCTGTAATTCATTATCACTGTTTTTTTGGGGGGGGGCATCACTGCCCTCTGAATCATTTTTCTTTTACTGATGTTGTCTGGAATTTTATTTTTTAGTTGTGTATGTGTTAATTATATACCCATTTTAATGCTTCAAGAAGATAAGAAAATGCTTGAAGCACTCATAAATTGATTTATGAGTTGAAGCACTCATAAAAAGACATTTAGAAGCGAGCCAGTCAGTCACTCAACAGGAAGAGATTCATATTTGCACCCATTCCAAAGAAAGTTGGCCCCAAAGAATAGAAATAGCTGAAAAAAGGCACTACCCGCACATACAAGTAAAATTTTGCTGAATATAATTTTAAAAGTGGTTGATACAATAAATAGAGTGAGCTGACAGATATTCAAGACAGATTCAGAAGACAACACACAGCGGAGGGGGCAATATTGTTACTGGTATCAGATGGAATTTGATAGCTGAGAATGCCATAAAAAATGTTTATTTGTGTTTTAAATGCAATGCAAAGACATTTCATCAACTACATGGGTCATAAAATAATGTTGTTAACATTTTTATGAATGAGAATTTCAAAACACTTAATGTGCTTATGCAGAACCTGTGTATAGGTTGGTAGGACTTTATTAGAAGAGATGAAGTGGGCATTGTATCACTGGAAGTCAATAAAAGTATGTGGCAGTGTTGTATCCCTTCAGCATATTGTTCAAAATGTATCCTGAGAAAACTATCTGAGGGGCTTGATTCTATGAAAAAATGCAATGTTCAAATACAACTTAAAGAAAACAAAAGTTCTCACAAGTGAGTCAATAAGCAACGTCTTTATAGATGGAGATGAAATTAAAGTTGTCGACAATTTCCTCTTACCTAGGTCCTCACGTAAAGGTTTAGGAGACAACAGTCAGGAAATCAATGGATAATCAGATAATCTACTGCAAAAGACCTTTTTAAAATGCGGAAAAGCAAAAATGTCGTGTTTTTAATTTGTGTGTCTGACCAAGCCAGGGCGTTTTCAATGTGAAAACTGGACTGTAACAAAGAACAGCCAGAGAAGAATTCTAGCACCCATGAAGAATACTGGAAGTACCATGGACTGTCCATAGAACAAACAAATCTGTCTCAAAGGAAGTGTAGTTAGAGGGCTCATCAGACATGAGAAAAGCAAAACACTTCTCATTTGGACATCTTGTCAGGATAAACCAGTGTCTAGATAGAGATATTAAGCTCAATAAGCAAAAAGGAGAAAGACCCTTACTGGGATGAATGACACGGTGGCTACCACAATGGACTCAAGCATGCTACCCATTGTGAAGACGGAACAGGAACGGCTGTGAGAGCTTCCTGCTGATGCAGCAGCCCCAGCTTAAAACACCCAACAGCAGTAACTCAAGCGATCACTTCATATTTTATTTACACCGTTTTATTTGCACTCAAAGTATCCCAAGATATTTGTTAAGCCTTGTCTCATCCAGTGGTGCTGTGGGATAAGTATTTGGCTTCTAACTACCAGGGTAATGGTCAAAACTCACAATGATAAAAAGTAAAGTGACTGGACCCCACAAAGAGTGATTGTCCTGAAAACTCTCTGTGGGTTGATAGGAGGCAGAACCATCCCAATGGCAGTGGGGTTTTGATGTTTTGTAATATCATCATAATCAATTTTTAAAGGTAGAGGATTTGGATTCCTTTTTTTTTTTTTGTGAGTTGTACATTACTTCCAGTATCTTGTTTGTGCTTAATTTTACTGTTCAACATAATTCCAAGTATCATTCCTTATAAATTATAAATCTACCTCCTAGCCTATTTTGGATTTTATAAATGTTAAGCAGTATGTTCCATGAATTATCAGGCATGTAAAATAACTTATGCTCTCTTGCTCTATAAAGAAATAAGGATTTTTCCCAAGATGGGAATTGTTAGGAAGTGATAAATCAACTTCACGATAATGATACAACTAAATTGTCTGTAGCTATTGATGAAATATTCAAAGCAACCAATGTCAGATAGTTAACATACTGATGAGAAAAAATGGTTTTAAAATAATCAAATCCAGTTTAATAAAAATATTATGGATTTTTTATTTATAAGTTCACCCAATTCTAAAAATAACTTCAGACTAAAATTGCATTCCAAGTTTATAGATATACTATGGAAATTCACACAGAATATTGGAAAAGATTATTGTACTATTTGCCCAGTCTCCAAATTCTATAATTTATCATTTACAAATGTGTAAGAAACTCACTGTACTTCATAGCTTAATGAAAATGTACATGTATAGGAGAACCCACATGACACAACATATTCAAATAGATTCTTCTTAGAATATTTTATTCATTTAGCTTAAACCTGTTAACTGCAAACATCATAGTTACCTTTGAAAATATGAATAACTGTTCATTACTTTTCAACACCTCTTTTCCTCTGACTTGATATGTACAGAATTTCAGATCTACTGAGTCCTATAATGACTGGCTCAGGATAAGCAAATTTTCCAAGCAGCTGCTTTGTGCAGGGCAGAAAACTCAAATAAATAAATACAAATTCTTGACATGAATCAATGACGCATTGCTGCTGACTTCTAAAAATTGACAACAATCAATCAATTTGGCATGCAAGCAATTAGAAACATGGTAGCTGTAATTGAACAAATGTATCAACCAGCTTATAAGTGAATAGGCAGAGTCACAAACAGTGACAAGTTCTGAAAACATTAAATTTATTCATTAAAGAGGGGTATAGATGTCACAACTATCCTCTGCAAAATAATGTACAGCATAATGTATATGTTATCAGTCTCTTTCAGTTATAACAGAGTTCAGAATGTTCATCAGAGAATGAGACCGCTTCCAAAACTTCTATATCTCATCTCTCCTGTTGACAGAAAGAACCTGCTGCCAGGCATTACAGTACAGTGTTTGTTGTTTCTTGTTTGCTACCATCTAATCCATTCTAATTCATGGGGGCCCTATGTGTAACACAATGAAACAGTTCACAATCCTATTTCATCTGCATAATTGCTGCTATATTTGAATCTATTGTAGCCACTATGTCAAACAATCTTACTGAAGACCTTTCTCATCTTTGCTGACCAAGCATGACATCCTTTTAAGGGATTGTCCTCCCATGATAATTTGTCCAAAGTGCATGAGATAAAGTGATACCATTCTTGCTTGTAATGTGCTCACTAGAATTGTTTGTTCTTCTGGTAGTGCATGATACTTTCAATATTTTCTGCCAATACTATGTGTTAGTTTGGGTGTACTAGAGAAAAAAATCCACAGACACTCATATGTATAAGAAAGGTCTTTCAACACAAGAGCAATTGAATATTGAGAAAATATCTCAGCCCAGTCCAGATGAAAGCCATAAGCTTGATATTAGCCCATATGTCTGATACCAAACTATAAAGTCCTCTTCAGACTCACAAAACACATGCAATGATGCTGAATGCAGAAAGATCACAGGGCAGTGGGTGCAAAATCTTGTGGACCCAGTGGCATTAGAAGTATCTCAGCGCTAGCATAGTAGGGGTCTCCATGTGACTCTTCCAGGGTCTATCACTGTAGTGCCGTGTGTCTTGTCAATAGAGCATCTCTCAAGGAGCAAGCAGAAAAAGAGAGTCTCTCTCACCTCCAAGGAGGAATACAGGAGTTCCCAGAATCCTTTGAAGAAGACCATGCCCACACTGGGACCTCATTGGCTATGAGCTGATTGACAGGCTAGACTCTACCCCTGATTCTTAATCCTCCCAAATTGACAAATATTGCACACTATAATGATAAGGAAACGAGTCCTCCCTGATTTTTCTTGGTCATTTCATGTGCATAGGAGGTAATTGAAAATACCATAGCTTGGCTCAGGCCCAATTTAGATTTTAGAGCAATAGCCTGAATTTTCAACAGTTTAAAAAGAATTTGTGCAGCAGATATACCTAATGCAGTACATATCATTTATTTCATTTTATTTAAGAAAAGTTTTACTCTTGTGTTAATATCTCAGTGATGTTATTGTGTGGATTCAAAAGGCAGACAGACACATTATTAGAAACTATAAAATAACAAAAGCATTTTATTACTGAATTAAAATATTATACAAACCTATGGAAATTATTGAAGAACTATCAAACCCATTAAATAAATTAAACATGAAAGAATAAATCTAGTATCAGCACCTACAATAGCCTGAGAATAAAAGTAAAATGTATCTCTTGCTGTGGTTTCTATGAGAAATTATGGTAGCTGTAGCAAGATGACATCCTCGATAACTTCCATCTTCTCTCCATTTCTCATGATGCTACCAACTAATCCAGTTGGGATGATTTTGGCACCTGTCACTGTGGTAGTCCAGATAGACTAGAGAAACAAACTCATAGACGCACATATGGATATAAAGGTACAGTTTATATACAAGAGGAATGGAACATTGAGAAAACATCCCAACCCAGTCAGTTCAAAGTCATAAGTCCAATGATAGGCCATATGTTCGATACCAGCCTATAAAGTCTCTTTCTGACTCACAAAGTCACAGGCCAGTGGATGCAGAATCCCGGCGCTGGCAGGGATCTCCCCTTGGCTCCTCGCTTCCAGGGCTCAGGGTCCATCAACAGCATCCAGTGGTGGTGGAAGCAACTCAGCTCTGACAGACCATATGGCTTCTCCAGCTTCAGAGGTCTGGTTCCATCAGAATAAGGCCATGTGACTTCTCCTCCAGCTCATGCAGCAACTTGGATGCTGCCATCTTGTCTTCTCCATAGTTGGTTGCCTCTGAGATTAACTCCCAACAACTGGGGAGATAGCTTCTCATCTCCATGAGGGAAATATCGTGAGATTTCCCAGAAGTCTCAGGAGAAAGCCATGCCCACACAGAGGCCTCATTGGCTACTCAATGGCTATCTCCAGATTAACCGGCTAGACTCCACTCCTACATCTCAATCATGAAATTAACATAAGCACATGACCGCCACAGTCACATTGATATGTAACCCATACTGAAAGCTGCAATCCTTGATCTTCAACAGCAAGTGCTTCAAATTCCCCTCACTTTAAGGGGCAAGGATTTGTTTTCTGCATTTTACCAGTTGTTAATAAGCCTTTCCTCCAATCCTGATGCTGCATTCTTTTTCATATAATTTGGCTGCTCTGATTATTTTTCTAGAATAAAATTTGAATAAGTATGATGAGAGAATACAACTCTGATGTACACCTTTCCCTGATTTAAAACCATGCAGTTTTTCCTTGTGTAGTTTGCACAATTTCCTTCATCCCTGCGCACTCTGCCTGAACACAAGAAATTGCTCTGGGATTCTCATTCTTGTCAAGGCTACCCATAGTTTGTTACGATCCTTGGCATAATCATTGAAACACAAGTAAGCAACTTTCTGGTATTCTCTGCTTTCAGTCAAGATGCTTCTGATATTAGCAGAGGTGTATCCCTTTTTCCAGGTACTCTTTTGAATTGTGCTTGAACCTCTGACAGGTCCCTGTCAATGTATTGATGCAAACTTTGTTGAATGATCTTTAACAAAATATACTTGCATGTGCTAGTAATAATATTGATATGTAGTTTGAGCATTCTGTTGGGTAACCTGTTTTTAGAATGGATGCAGATATACATCTCTTTCTGTCTATTGGCCAATTGGCTCTTTTTCAAATTTTCTGTAATGAGATAACCTTGTTGAATTATTTCACTTAATATTATATCAATCCCTGTGTCCACATTTTTGGCTAGTGATTTTAGTGCAGCTTGAACTTCTTTTACCATTGGTTCTTGCTTATATGCTAGTGTTTGAAAGAGTTGAGTGTTAGTTTTGATTGTCTTAATTAATGCATATGTTACTAGTTTATTCATGTACTGTACTGTACTTTTTATGTGAAGTTTACTGTATAACAAAATATGCTTCCCCTTGTAGTCAACAGGATATAAGCTTCATCATATATCTCTTGAATGTTGTAATATCACTATGCCTAATGTTCTTTTGAAAATATCAGCAAGAAATATGCCATAGTCACCAGCAGAATAAAATTAGTACTAAGTAATAACTACAGGAAGAAGCAAAGTAGAGTTCAACTTAGGACTTAAACAAAGGGTTCATTAAAAACAAGAACAAATATCCAAATGCCTACAGATTGGTCTTGGGTCCCTAATCTGCACTTGCCCTCATTCACAATGATTTGATTTTTTTGTTCTTAGATGCCTGACACCTGATTCTTTCGACACCTCATGATCACACAGACTGGTGTCCTTCTTCCATGTGGACTTGGTTGCTTCTGAGCTAGATGGCTACTTGTTTACTTTCAAGCCTTTAAGACCCCAGATGCAATATCTTTTGAGAGCTGGATACCATCAGCTTTCTATACCACATTGGTTTCTGCCCCTATTTATTTTCAGCTATCAAAATGAGGCGGTTAACACACAATGATTTTTTGTTCTTTGATATCTGATACCTGATCCCTGATACCTGATCATGTCATGATCACACAGACTGATGTGCTTCTTCCATGTGGACTTTGTGCTTCTGAGCTTGATGGCCACTTGTTTATCGTCAAGCCTTTAAGAATCCAGGGACTATATCTTTTGATAGCTGAGCACTGTAAGCTTTTTTCATCACATTTGCTTATGCACCTGTTTTGTCTTCAGTAATAATGTTGGGAAGGTGAGTATCATGGAATGCCTTTTAATAGAACAAAGTATTCTTACATTGAGGTTGTACTTTTGTAGAGGCCCAATGTCCATCTGCTACCTAAATACTAAACCTATAAATATATGCACATAGATCTATTTCCCAACTAGACATCCTTAAAAAATGCTATGGAAAGAAGAGGATACAGTCAGGGTGCAGAGCAGCAATGATAAAATATACAACTTTCCTCTTGGCCCTAAATGCGTCCTCCTCCTACACCTCACTCCCCCTATCATGATCTCAGTTGTCCCTTACAAGTTCAGCTAGACCAGAGGATGTACACTGGTAAAGATAGAAACTGGAAACACAGGAAATCCAGGACAGATGGTCCTTCATGACCAGTGGTGAGAGTGGTGAAACCAGGACAGTGGAGGGAGAGTGGGGGAGAAGGGGAGAACCAATTACAAGGATCTACATATAATCTCCTCCTTGGGGAATGGACACCAGAAAAGTGGGTGAAGGGAGACTTTGGACAGTATAAGATATGAAAAATAATAATAACTTATAAATTATCCAGAGCTTATGAGGGAGAGGGGAGTGAGGAGGGAGGGGAAAAATGAAGTGTTCAAGTAGAATGAAAATATTTTGAGAATGTTGATGGCAACAAAGGTGCAAATGTGCTTGACACAATGGATGTACGAATTGTGATAAACCTTTTACAAGCCTCCAATTTTTAAAAAACTGTCTAGAAAATTATGATGGCAACATATGTACAAATGTGCTTGATACAATTGGTGCATAGAATGTTATTGGAGCTGAAAGAGTCCCTAATAAAATGATTAAAAATTTTTAAAAAAACAAAGAGAGAAAAAGCAGTTTGCAATTTTAGATATGTCCTAGTAAGCAATGAACATGATCCTCTAAATAAAAAGCAATTAGCAAAAAAATAAGAAGAAGAAAATAAAAAGTGATCAGTGTCTTTGAAAGCTACAGAACTCTCCAAAATATGAGAGACATTTATTTCAGATTTAGACAAATTGCAAATAGCATGGATTGAGAGTGAACCACAAAATGAATCTCTCTCAGCAGGTTGACAATCTCTGCGATGGTGGGAAACTTGTTCGAGAAACTCAAAGTAAAATCATGACCAAATTGCTTTGAATGCAATATAACTAGGAACTACATATCACATGATGTCCTATTTCATTGAATGTATAGTGAATGCTAAGTGACATAAAGCATTGTCATGCCTTGCAAGTACACCCTGCTCTTATTTACCCACCATCTTGTTATCTTATAGTTTTGTATTATTGACAATAATTAGAAATCTACTATTTTTTGCATTAACAACTTAAATGCATCTGGTAATAGTGAAAACTAAGCTGGAAGGTAATATGAATGTTATCTAGGAGGAAAAGGTTGGGTCAACTTGAGTGAACCATGATTCTCAATTGTTTGGTAATTGTATAATGCTATAATTTAACAGTTATCATATTTTGTGATCTGATGTGGACAGCTTTCATTTTTGCACAATTCTGATTTTTGCCCAACAACTTGGTCTCTGGAGCTTAACTATATAAAATATTCTAGGAGAATATGTAATTTTATATTGTTTAGATACAATATAAGGCAAGTGTAGATATAATATGTAAATTTTAAAAATACATTCACTGTCATGTAGGTAATTTTGATTCATAAATATATATAATACACACATACATTCCATTAAAGGGCAACACAAAGCTTTATATAGCCTGTGGGTGTCACTTCTTTCTTTTAAAACAATACTGAAAAACAATGCACTTAAAGATGAAAAGATTTCAACAAATTCACATAGCATTTATCCATTATGGAAAATTGTATCTCTTGAGAATGTAAGACATTTCTTATAAAAGATAAAAGCATTATCCATTGTAATGGAATGAAAACTGAATTTTCTTGACGCATTTAAAGTAACATAAAATGTTTATACTCTATTGTCTTTACTCTAGTTTATGGCAATTAAAACAAAGGGTAAGCATAGATACAGTGGCAAAAGTAATTGTAGGTTAGAGATGTTTGTGAACTTAAAACATATATTTTGGAGACTGATACCTCTGAAGAAATTTAAATCCTCCTAAATAAAGATTTAATTTGATTTCCTGTTCCACTGGGACCATGTAAATGCACATAAAACAGGATAATGCAAAGTATAATATGACCGATTTCATCCATGTTAGTTTTCTTGTTTCTAGTAGTATATTCTGTAATGATGGAGGGGGAGAGGAGTTAATATTAGTCACAGTTCACTTAAGTGGTTGATTCATACAGCAGTAGTAAATCTAGGAACTTTTAATCAAATTGAAAATTGTCAAATTCTGATAAATATAATTGATATGCCATTAGATGATGATGACCTTAAGTATATTTTTATATCTTATTAATAAGAAAAGACAAACTTGGAGAATTAATATATGTAATTGCAGTATTTTGATTTTGCTAGCATTCTTTTAGGTAACAGAATGTTCTGGTAAAATGATGACTGGTAAAAATGGGTTATGTGTAACCACTGATCATTGGAATTATAATAAGTCCATAAAAGAAAATCATATTAAACAAGATATAACCACATTACCTATATTTAGCTAGAACTTATTCCATAATACTATCTAATAACTAGTTACATCATAAATATTTGAAATATTTTTCCTAACAAATCTTAGATTTGAAGTTGAGTATATGACTTTTATACCTGAGAAAAAGAATTGGAATTCTGTCATAAACATTACCCTTCATTATTGTAGGAAATGAGCTGATCAATACCACACTAAATGATCAGTACAAAATTATCCTTGACATGATATAATTTTCCTTAAAATGGACACTAATGAATCCACTCATGTATAATGTATGTATAATGCAAGGCATGTATCCTCCCTCACATTGACACAATGTTGTGTGTGTGTTTTTTTTCTTTATTAAAATCATTTTACTGGGGGCTCATACATCGTTTTTCACAATACATAAATACATATACTGTGCCAAGCACCTTCACATGTCTCCTGCCATTAACATTCTCCAAATAACCACTTTTCCACTTGAGCTCTTGATATCAGCTTCCCATCCCTTCCCCTCTGTCCTTGCTCCCTCCTTCCCCACCAACCTTTAATACTTTATAAATTATTATTGTTCTGTCATATCTTACACTGCCTGACATCTCCTTCCACCCACTCCTCCAATATCTGTCCTCCATATAGAGGTTACGTGTAGATCCTTGTAATTGGTTCTGTCTCTCTACTCCAACCCTCTCTATCCATCTGGTAACTCCAATCTCACCACTGGCCCAGAAGGGTTCATCTGTCTTGGCTTCCCCATATCTCCAGAGCCCATCTCTACCCATGTACCTTCTCCAGTCCAGCTGGATTTGTTATAGGACAAAGTAAAACTCTTCCAGTATAGCTTCTGGAACAATGAGAAGGATGATGAGAAGGAGCTGAGAGTATCATCTTTCTCCATCAGTGGCCAGTATGGTGGAACCGTCAACCCTAAGCTCAGCAGACTGATGCATAACACACATAACTACCAGACTCCATGATTAGTGGTTCTCAGCCTTCCTAATGCCTCGACCCTTTAGTACAGTTCATCAGGTGGTGGTGACTTCCAACCATAACATTATTTTCATTGTTACTTCATAAATATAATTTTACTACAATTATGAATCACCATGTAAATATTTGACATGCAGGGTGTAGTTGTTATAACTTGAACAGAATTAAAGCATAGTGCTTAATCACAAAAACAATATGTAATTATATGTTGTAAAATATTTATTTCTAATTACAAATAAGTTATATATTTTTCTTGAAGCATGGTATAGCATGGGCAACAGTCTTCACTCTGGGGACTCTTATGTGGGCCTATCTACATGTGGGCAGACCCACATGACCTGGAGACGGAGAGAGTAGTAGTGTCTAGGCACCCCTGTGAGAAGGTTGAGAACTGCTGCCTTAAATAAAAGGCACTGAATCACATTCACTCACT
The DNA here is from genome assembly GCA_004026705.1 of Nesogale talazaci. Lineage (NCBI taxonomy): Eukaryota > Metazoa > Chordata > Mammalia > Afrosoricida > Tenrecidae > Nesogale > Nesogale talazaci. The sequence continues at coordinate 79,753 of PVJH01003559.1, read as the reverse complement.
GGCCTCCAGGGAACTCCAGCTCCGAGCGACCCTAAATGGCAAGGTTCCTGTGAGTTTTCAAATCTTCAAGGGAATGAAAACCTCATCTTTATCCCATGAAGTGACTTATGTGTAAGAGCAGTTGAACTTTCAATCAGCAGCCTAACTCAAACCCACTAAGGAGAACTTAAACCAAAAGCAGTGATGTGAAATGTTGCTTAATTTAACAATCAAGTTTAATTATATGATTCATTTGGAGGTGGATAATCAATGTATTTCAGGTAGTGTGTAGTGCTGTTAAATGTTTATATCTTTAGTTTATTTTAATAACTCTTCTTTAGTTATATCTTTAGTTTATTTTGACTCTTCTTTCCTATTTAGATAAATGCCAGTTAGTAGGGTGACAGAAACATTAAGCACATTCCTAAAAAGCTCCTGTAGGTCATATTAAATGGCCACCAATGATTGGGAAAACAGGTTTTTTTCCCATATACTGAACATGGTCCTGCTATAGAGCACCTCAGAAAATATCTCATAAATGCAAATAGTATTCCAGAACAAAAGACTGTCATTTCTTTCTTTGAAAAATAACTGTCTACCTTACCTGCCTTTCCTCCCCTTGACAATTGCCTTCATAAAAGCAAAGGATGCACAATGTAGATTGATAGGCACATTTCACGTTTATGCAAGAGAAAAGAATTGTATAAAGAATGAATATAGTGGTGTAATGAGTCAAAAATATCCATATGCAATCTGAAACCTTAAGAAATGTGAAGTATACTAAGCAGCCTAAGTTTCACAAAAGTTTGCTGTTCTTCTCCAGTAGCCACAATGGATTATAGGTACTGAAATATGTATATATGTATGAATTTACTAAAACTCACAAAAAACAAAACTGGCAAGATACTAAGATTTGCTGATCTTTCAAAAAGTTGCTCTTTAATAAGGTATTCTAGAAATAAAAGCATGAAAAGTAAAAAAAAAAACTGTCAGCAGCAAGGAGTAATGACAACAAATAGGAGCATATATTATCCAGACAAAGCATGATCTAAGCATAATAAGCAATATCCTCAATAGAGAATATACTCATATATACATGAGTTGACAGAGGCCCTATGTACAAAAGAACGAAGCTCTGCTCAATCCTGTGTGATCATAATTTCTATTATCTTTGAGCTCACTGTGGTAGTCATTGGGATAGTTTGTCACATAAGGATCTTCCTCTCTTTCTCTGATCTACTTCTTACACCGCACGATGTCCTTCTCCAATGGTTGTGTCTCCTTATAGCAGGCTCAAGATAAGGAAGATGAAGTCTTCCCATCATTGCAACTAAGAAGCATTCTTGTTGTACTTCTTCCAATATAGATTTGTTTGTACTTTTGGTAGCCTATTGCATATCAATATTCTTCACCAGTCCCATAATTCAAATGTACTGATTCATCCTTGGCCTTCCTTATTCAATGTCCAATTTCACATACAAATGAGGCCATTGACAGTAATATTATTTGAGTCAAGCTCACCATAGTTCTCAAGATAGCATCCTTACGTTGAAATACTCTAAAGAGATCTTGTCCAAAAGATTTACCCAGAAGATTGCATTGCTAGATCTCCTGATTGCTGCTTCCACGAGAAATGATTGTGAATCGGAGCAAGAGAAAATCCTTGTCAACTTTAACCTTTTCGCCATTTTTCATTATGCTTCCTATTGGACCACTTATGAGTATTTTGGTTTTCTTAACACAGAGTCATAATATACACTGAAGGTGATAATACCATTCTCCATAAGCAAGTGATTCAACTCCCCCTTGCTTTCAACAAACAAGGTTGTGTGGTGTGGAAGGAACAGGTGATTAATAAGCTTCCCTTCAATCCTGAAGCCACATTCTTCATATAGACCAGGGTCTCTAATGATTCCTTAGCATGTAGACTGAATGTATATGGTGAGAGAATACAAATCTCACTCACACATTCCCTGATGTTACTCTGTTTAATAATATTTCACTTTGTTCACAGCTTCCTTTTAATTCATGTACAGGTTCTGCATAAACACAATCAAGTGTTTTGTAATTCCCAATCTTTCTAAGACTACCCATAGTTTATAAATCACAAAGTAGATTGCCTTTGCATAGTCAATAAAAGGGAAGCAAGCATTGCTCCAGTATTGTTTGCCTTAAGTCAAGATTATCTGACATTAGCAATGATATATTTTGCTCCACTTCCTTTTCTGAATACAGTTTGCAGTTCCCTGTCAATGTACCTCTACAGTTGCTGTCAGTTAATCTTCAGCAAAAATTTACTTGCAGTTGACATCAATTATACTGTTCTAAAATTTAAGCATTTTTTGAGCCAACTTTCTTTGGCATGGGTACAAATATGAATCTCTTTCATTCAATTAGTCAAAGAGTTGTGTTCCAAATTCCCTGGCATAGCTGAGTAAGTGCTTCAAGTGTTCCATCAGTTAGTTGAAATTTTTCGACTGGGTTTCCATCCACACCTGGAATCTTGTTTTTTGCTAATGCTTTGATGCAGATTGAGCTTCTTCCAAGCAGAAGCAGATTGAGCACCATTGATTCTGGCTAATATGCTGCTTCCTGAAATAGTGGAATATCCACTAATTTCTTTTTAGTAGAGTGACTGTGTGTAAGCTTTCCATCTTCTTTTTGTTTGTTTGATTGTTTGTGGGCATCACTGCCTCTGGTGGTCATGAGCACTACCTAGTGCCGCTCCTGAGAGCCGCCGCTGGATTTGAAACGCCAAGCCTGTGGGCCGCAGTCCCGCACTCAACCACTTACGCCACCAGGGCTCAGCCCTCCATCTTCTTTTGATATATCCTGCAGCAGTCAATATTTTGCCAGTGGAATCTTTCAATAATGCAGGCTTAAAATTTTTCTTTATTTCAGTCAATATGCTTTGCCTGTTTTCCTCTTTTGTCTTCTAACCCTAGGTATTTACACATTTCATTGTAATATATACTGCTTTTCGAGCTGCTCTTTGAAAGTTTCTTTCAGATCTTTTATTTCATCATTTCTTCAATTTGTCTTAGATATTCTATTAATCATGCCTTTTCAGTGACCTTTTGTGTTCTTCATGTATGATGATCTTAACATTATCCACAGCTGCTAGGTCATCTGTCATTATGGCTCAGTGCTATAAATCTGTTCTTGTCATGTTTTCTAAATTCAAGAATTATCAACATAGGTCATAGTTTGGTTATTGTGGATTTGCTTTAATTTTCTTCACCTACAACCTATATTTACTTATGAGTGACTGCTGACCTGTTCTACAATTGGCCCTTGGCCTGCTTTTAGCTGCTGATAGTGAATTCCTCCATCATTCTTTTTCACAAATGTAGTCAGTTTGATTTCTGTGTATGCATTCTGAAGAATGCTGCATGTATTGTCACTGTTTGCATTGTCAAAAAAAATAAATTTGTAGTGAAGAAGTAATTGGTCTTGTAAAATTTTTTCATGACATCTCTACCTTTGCTTCTTTCACCAATACCTTATTTTCCAACTATCGTATCCTCGTCTTAGTTTCCAAATTTTGCATGGTAACTGCCAATAATTATGAAAACATCTTCACTGCATGTTTGATCAATTTAAGACATTGGTGGAGTTCTTCAATTTCTGCATCACTAGTTTTTGTGGTTGGCTTATAAATCTGAATAGTGTTGTATTGATTGGATTTCCTTATGTATTATTCTCTAACAGCATTTCGCTTCCTCTAGCACACACCTGCAATCACTATGCAATAGTATTACTATGTATGGATCATATAGAGCTAAATAATGCTGTTATTCAAATTCTTTAATTAACTAACAAGATTTCTTGCATTAGTCTTCTTCCTACTTACTATTTTCCAGCTTTTTTATTTATTTCTTTATCTGAAAATAACTGTTTCCTCAATTGAAATTTCTCTGTGGAAATTCTTCTTGTATATCAGTTTTCAGATTTCCCCTTAATAATTGTGAGATTCTGGACTGAAATAAAGGAAGGACCCATGTCATTTATTTAAGAATTTCTATAAATTCTGCCATGAAACTGCTGTCACCTTGATAAATATACATCTATAACAACAATTGAAAAAGAAAAGAAAAAAACCTGAGCAAAACTACAGTATTTTTTCAAGTAATTCAGCTAGATCACATATGAAACTAAAGTGTAAAAGTGCAACATGTCATCAATTTGATTTCCTCATATACCTTCTGAGGAATGCTACATGCGTATACATGACTTGTATAGTGCATGCATGACTTGCAAAAATACTGTATAATCTCAATATGAAGTAAGAGGTGATTATAATTAATTACTATAATGTTTTCTGTGAATGAGTCATTGATATTAAAATGACTACTAGAATAAAATTCAGATAAAATATTTTTATTTTAATGACATTTATTTCAATGATCTATGTATATTTTCTGTGTGTGAGCAACTTGAGTTTTCCTGATCCCATAGCATTTACAGTATCAAACACTCTAAGTAGTAGTTTTTTTCTTTCCTAGTGGGACTCTCTGAGTTGGAATTTACTTGATGACATATTTTATCTTCTTAGTTTTTCCCTAAATACAATAACTGCCTCTTTCAAGATCTCATCTAAAATACTGCGTTGTATTTAGTTGCTAATTAATTCTTAAGTTCCTACTGTATGTGAAAGTTTCTCAGACTCCTTATTTTTAACTCAACAATTTTGAGGAGTATTCTTAAGGTATTTTGTAAAAAGAAAACCTAGTAGAATAGAATTTTTTTTCCTTGTGATTAGTCTGAGAATGTTTTTTGTTCTTTTTGTTTGTTTGCTTGGTTGCTTGCTTGTTTTGAAGGAGACAGTCACAGAGACAAAGTGACATTATACAATATATTATCAAGACAACATATTATAGACATGTTTTATGAAGGCTGATGTCGATGTTAAGCACCTGGCTGAAGTAGAGTGTTTAATGACTTTCTTCTCCTTTTTCATACTGCATAAAATATTTTGGGAATAAGTCACTAAAGGAAGGGAGTTATGCTCCCTTTCCTTGAGATCACACTTCATCTTCATTTATTAATTGATTTAGCTATTCATTTATATAGACTTTAGCATATACTTGTTTCATAGATTGTTGTAATCCAATACTATATTATTTACTATCTTAACTGCTTTGGTTCACCTTTGACAGTTTGGAAGCTATTTATTCCCCATGATTCCTCTGTTATGTTGTCATATCTATTGGTCTGTTTGTGGGGTTTTAGTTTGTTTTCTTGTTGAACCATGGCAATACTACCTCTCTTAAGAAGATGCGCTAGGTTCAATGTCTTGTGTTCTCTAGAGAAGCAAAAACCATTAGATAAATGATGCTGATAGATAGATAGATAGATAGATAGATGGATGGATAGATAGATATAGATAGATGATAGATGATAGATAGATAGATAGATAGATAGATAGATAGATAGATAGATAGATAGATAGCAATGCGAGAGCTCACGCTGTTGCAGAAATATGCATGTCTGAGTGCAGGGAGGTTACAACTTAAAAGGCTAGATGTCAGGCTAGGGATTTCTCCTTATTCCCATGACGTGAGGGGCTAAGAAACTTAAGACAGGCTTCACCACCACAGACGGGAGGTGTGGGTGGTGGGGTGACTGCCAAAAAACAAAAAACTCACAGCCATTAAGTTCATGCTGACTCACTGTGACCCCTCAGTGTTATTCCAAAAGTGTAGCTGTTTAAGGATACAGAACCCTGTCTTTCTCTCTTGGAGCTGTTAGTGGTTTTGAACCACCAATCATACAGATAACAGCCCAACGTGTAACTGCTCCACACCAGGGCTCCTTACAGAAGATTAACCCAAAGTCAACAGGCCAGGGATTTAACTGGAGATGAAAATGTTCCCAGATTGTCTGGTCAAATGGTAGGTCAGATGGTGGGGCTCTGATAGTACCCAGGATTGGGCAGAAACATATCAGGCCATTGGCTCAAATCCAAATAACCAGAGGTCTGTGATATAGATGCGGGAATCAGAAAAAAGTAACTAAATATCCTCACAGCATCTAATTGTACTAGACACATCCTATCTGTTGTGCTTATATAGTGTTAGATCAGATCATGAGAGATTATGCAGTGTAACTTCCAAACCATACAAATCTTGGCTCAGATAAGTTGACATGAATCCTTAACTATTACATTCTTTACCTTGTCACCTTTATACATTTCCCTAAACCATACATCATCTCTGAATAAAGACAATCATAAAGCCATGCTTGTAGCACCTCCCTTCTGTTCACTCCCTCCAATCAACCAAAGCTAAACAGCTAGAAACCTTGATGAAATGCAACTGCATGTCTGCCTTTCAAAATTTTATAGTATTGGACTTTACTGATCAGACTTGTAGTTGCTTTTTTGTTTTTCATATTGTATACGATTACTATATTCTACATCTTGATTACACATTTTATAATTAAACAAATGATGAATACCTTCTGTTTATATTACTCATTCTTAATCCTCTCATTCATGCACATAACTTTATTTTATTAGGGTAAACTCTCTCCCTCACTGCCATTGAATGGAGGTCAACTCCTAGTGGCCCATAACAATAATGACTTTTTTCTAAATCACTCTTGATCAGCATTATTAATTAAAATTTTTCCCAAGACATACTTGACAAAATTTTGAAACAGTTTCATATAGCTCTTTACAATAGAAAATACCAACTGGAAACAAGAAACAGTAAATATGTTAAGGGAGATTTTAGAGTGCAGAACATACATAATCTTTAATAGAAAGACTTGATCAAATTTTATTTATAGATGAAATTAAATGAGAGCAAATCAAAAAATGATTTACTCTAGACAAATAACTGTATCTTTGGCAGTGGTCAGTTTAAGTACTATATGAAGAGGATTTTAAAGAGCTCATGGAAAAATCCATTATCTCTCAATTCAACTTTTCTATGAATTTTTGAAGCCCTTTATTTTAATGGTTTGAGAGTCCTGATTTTCTACATTCAATTGAGTCCTCAGTGTTATTCTAGCTTTATTTTTATAGAATATGAATATCATCTTTATGCATTTTATCTTTATATTCTCTTTCAGTGCTGTATGGCATTCACTTAAATGCACTATAATTTATGAGGTGGTGGTAAACAGTATTGGAGCCCTGGATGATCTTCAACTGCTAACCTCAAGGTGAGCAGTTCGACACTGCTAGCTGTTACACAAAAGAAGAATAAGTCTTTCTACTCCTGTAGCGGTTTACAGTCTCAGAAACCCACAGGTGCACATTTGTCCTATCTTAAAAATGTCGCTATAATTTGGATGAACTCAACGGCAGTGAATGTAGTTATAGTTTTATTTCAAGAGTGTTGGTGACTAGTGAAGTCTTATGTTATTCCTTCATCAGTGTTTGATTAATTGATCTTGTGTTAGGTTTTTATTTCAACTTACTATAATATGTAACCAAGGATATTATATTTTCATGTATTATATTTTTAACTAAAATTTCTTATCTGAATTTCAAAATATGACAGATATCTGCTTATGAAGGAGAAAACTGTTTTGGAAGAAGAACAACTAGATGAAACTGTTTGGAAAGAAGAACAACTTGAGCATCAGGAGACTTGGTCTTACGTACTTTGAACCAGTCCCTGAAGGAGGATATCAGGCATGCTTAAGTTTAGGGGAAGCACAAAAAGAGAAATCCTCAGGCACATTGTGCCTTCAGCAATGGTCTCCAACAAAAGCTTGTGAAGATGACACAGGGCCAGGCATTGTTTCCCTCATTCTGTTGTACATAACACTGCATTAGAATCAACTGGATGACACCAAACAACAATCTATATTACGTTGAGCTGATTTTATAATTTCTATGTTTTTAATTAAAATCATCTTATTGGGGACTCTGATAGCTCTTGCAATATTCCTTATATCAATTTTAATAAGCATAGTTGAACATATGTTGCCATAATAATTTCCAAAACATTTTCTACTTGAGCACTCCTCTTTTATTCCCTTTCTCCCCTACCATTCCACTCTCATGGATCCTTGATCAACTATATATTGTTATTATTATTTCATATCTTACACTCTTTCTGATGTCTCCCTTCACCCACATTGTTGTTATTCTTTCCCTTCTAGAGGGTGAGGAGTTATATACTTAAACTTGCAATGGGTTCCCCCTTTCTTCCTCCTCCCCCTCCCTGATCAACATATTCCAACCCTTCAGGATATCACCACTCCTACTATTGTTCATAAGGAGTTTATCTGTTCTGAATCCCATGTGTCAAGAATTCTTATTGTACTCATGCATGCTGTCTGGTCTAGGCAGATTTGTAAGACAGAACTGGGTCATGGTAGTGATAGGGAGAAAGTATACAGAAACCAGAGGAATGATGTGTGATTTGTCAGTGTTACACTACATCTTGGTTGAGTCATCCCTTCCTTATCATCTTTCTGTGGGAGGCTATCCAGTTGTCTACTGATGAGCCTTTGGTCACCACTCCAACTCCCCTGCTTGAATCAATATCATTTTTTGCTTTGGATCTTTTGATAGTTGATCCCATGCACACCCCATGATCACACAGGCCTGGTGTGCTTCTTCCATGTGGGTATATTTGCTTCCCTGCTATTTGGCTGTTTGCTTAACTTCAAGTCTTTAAGACCCCAGATGCTGTATCTTTTGATAGGCACCATTCAATCTCTTCACCACATTTGTTTATGCACCCATTTTGTCTTCAGCAATCGTGTCAGGAAGGTGAGTATCAAAGAGTGACAGATTATCAGAACAAAATATGCATGTACTAGGGAGGCCTTGAGTAGAGGCCTAATGACTGTGTGCTTTCTCAATATTTAATATATAAATATATGTCTACTGGCCTCTATGCCCTTCATTATAAATTAATATATTTACATATATACATTGCCTGTAGCTATACCTCTATAGATATTGACTCCTATTTCTTTCCTCCATTTCCTTTCACCTTCCTCCTATACCACTATCATGCTCACCCTCCAAACAGCTTTCAGTATTTCCTCTCAGATACATGCAGAGTTCATAATCAAATTATGCATAATAGGTGGTATAATCTTAAGTATTTGGAAATTTCAAAGATGAGTTATTTCATCGATCATGTTAACTGCTATGATCATTAAATAAATCATTATCTTTTTAAGTTATCTATTGTTGCTTTTCTAGAAATTTACAGACAAGGCTGAAATTTCTGTTTCTGAGCTACATTCCTACCTCTTAAGAAAGGGGAAATTTTAAGTTTTAGCGTCTCTAGTTTTATAATTTATATACTACACATGGACATTTTAGGACACCTGGAATATTAAGTGGGAAATACAAAAACACACCTTCTGATGACAATTGACTTTGTTTCCAAGAATTGATGACAAGGTAACCTTTCACTCAAAGGCAAATATAGGGGCTGAGCCCCGGTGGCGCAGTGGTTGTGCGCGGGACTGCGGCCCACTGGGAGGAAGGTTTGACTCCAGCAGTGGAGCTGGCCCTCCTACTCCCACCACCGGAGAGCAGTGATGCCCCCACCCCCACCCCCCAAAAGTCAAATCTAGAACAAGTTTTTGAAACCCTATAGTATTTGAACTTATCGCTGATCCTTAGCCCCACCACACGCAAGTCCCTTTAAAAGCAACAACAAATTTACTAACCCACTGAAGTGCAGTCAATGCTGACTCAGAAGAACCCTGTGCAATAACGTGGAAGTGCCCCTCTGCGATTCTGAGACTGTCAGTTTTCACGGGAGCAGAGAACCCACTTTTCTCTTTCTGGTGGTCTCCTGGTTTCAAACTACTGTCTGCAGTTGGCAGCCACCTGCAACCACTATGCTACCAGGGTTTATTTTATTTTACACTCATCAAAATTAAGTGTGAAATTCACAGCAAAATATTAATAAAATAATATAACTACAATATAGTCCATTAACTTCAGGGATCTACACATAGCCTCCTCTCTGGGGCACGGACAACAGGGAAGTGAGTGCTGGGACACATTGTACAGTGTACAGGATGAAAAAAATAATTTGTAAATTACTAAGGGTTCAAGGGGAAGGGGGGAGGAAGGGTAATATAGGGAGCTGATAATGGGGGCCTGGAGGGAGGGAGGGAGAATGTTTTGAGAGTGATGATGGCAATGGGTGTGTAAAAGTGGCCTGCATACAACTGATGTTGTTAGGGATTGTGATGGGAGTTGTATGGGCCCCCAATAAAATGATTCATTAAAAAAGGGGGGGGAAGGGGAGGGCTTTTTTTTTAAATAGGAGCTTGTATCAAGGGCTCAAGTGGAAAATGTTTGGAAGTGTATGTGGCAACATGTGTGCAAATATGCTTGATACAAATTATGTATTGAATGTTGTAGTAGCTGTAAGAGCCCCCAATAAAATTTTAAAAAGGGAGAGGTAGGGGGAAGGAGGAGCTTATACCAAGGACTCAAGAAGTGGAAAATATTTCAAAATGAATATGGTAATATGTGTACAGATATGCTTGATACAAATGATACGTTGAATGTTATAAGAGCTGTTTGAGCCCCCAATAAAATCATTGGAAAAAAATAAATAAAAATTGGAAAAAAAAAAAACTTAAATTCTGAGCACGTTGGTTTTTAAAAAGCTAAGTGATGGGCCCAAATCTATTTGCAGATTTCCTATGTAGATTAAGCCTCAATGGGATTAGCTAACCTTACCTTAGGGCAAAGTACATTGGAAAGTAGACTGCCTCTGTTCCTCTCCAGCCATCCCAAGGAGGGACAGTCTCATTATTATAGTCTTGTCTGGTGTATCCTTAATGGAGGCCATCTTATTATGGACAGAACCAGAGGTCTCATATTCATGAGTCCCATCCTATTAGCTGTACCCTGACTGCTTTGATAAAAGGGGACTGGAACTATTTTTTTAAAACTTTCTAACAAAATGTACTTGTCAAATCATGGCCTGATTCTTGCTTCTGTGGTCCCTCCTATCATTTGGATGTTTTGATCTGCACCAATCATGGTTTAGTGAAATTTCTTTCCTGTCCTATGCTCCTTGTAAAGCTTCGTATCTTTTTTTTGTTTGTTTGCTTTGTTTTGTTTGGCATCACTGCGTCTGGTGGTCATGGGTGCTACCCAGTGCTGCTCCTGAGAGCCACCGCTGGATTTGAACCGCCAAGCCCGTGGGCCGCAGTCCCGCACTCAACCACTTACGCCACCGGGGCTCAGCCTCTAAAGCTTTGTACCTTAAAAAGCTCCTTGACACCATTTTGATCTTAGCTAATGGCCTCCATCCGATGGATGATCCAGCTGTGCCTTTTTGTGGTCTGTTTCTCCTTTAAGACTTAATAAATGTCCTTTTTATATTATATTTGAGATGGGGGGGTCTCTTTTGTACCCCAAAACAACTGCAACTTAAAAAAATTTTGCAAACCAAAGAAAAAGACATGAATGCTGTTAAACACTTATACTATGTAAAGTATTAACTTCTTTATAATTACTGATATGCTTTCTTTGAAAACACCCAAAATATAAATGTTACTTGAAGTGTTCATAGATAGAGCAATCTATTAAATATCCCCTGTGAACTTACTACCATGTTCCAATTGATAATATAAATTGCATTCTAAAAGATGCAAATATACTTTAATATGTATCTATTGATTTCATAAATCTTCATATTTTTAATTAACTTGTCATCCAAGTAAGGGAGCGACACAGAAAAAAAGTAGCTTAATGAGCTTTTTCTAAATCATGGCCCACCAGCTTAAACAGTAGGTCATCCTTGTTTACATGAAAGAAATACTTCTGTAGACCTATCATAAACTAAAGAGTTACAGTTATAATTATTTTTCTCATTGACTTTTCTATTATACTAAGGACCTGCTGTGATTCAGAATCTGCTTTTCGAAACCCTTTCATCAAACAGTTTTCAAAGAATATTTGCATATCTCAATTCAATTACATTGAAATTGATTTTTAATCTAAACTGGTTTTTTTTGTCCCCCTTTCTCCTAATTTGAATCATTCTGCCTTTGTTGGTATAAAAATCCATGCTGACTTTTTAATTTTTTCTTGTTTATGACTTGAGAACAAACTTTGATCTATCTAATTAAAATGTCTGTGAAGGACAAAATATAAAATGAATGCCAGGAGGCAGTGTGAGGTTACTTGAAATTATTTGAACATCAATGATCTATTTTCCCATCGTACCCTCAAGTGTTTGCCGATTGATGTGAGCAAATTGCTTAGTTTTTCTTGAAAATAATTAGCATTCAGTTATAAAATATGCTGGTGCCTTGATAAGCCTATCTGACTAAAGGTGACACTCAGATGTTAGCAAAATAATTATAGTGGAGACTTTATTTGTCTTTAGAAAATAATAATAAGAAAAAATAAGAATGTGAGGAGAATATGAGTAGGCTAAATAAAAATAAAATGAGAATTAAAGTAAGAACAGCATTCCCAAGAAGAGACTGATAGAAATAAAGATTAAACAAACAAGCAACAACAACCAAAAAAATTCCAGTAAATATAGGATTGTTTAACTTGTCCATATGCAGCTTGTTTCCTTTTTGAAACACTGCAGTTATGCTGAGTGTGCAATTCAAATGTAAATGAGGGTATTGAAGCATAAATGGAGACCAAAGAGGTGAAAAAATGTTATGCTAATAATCACAGAGGCCTCTGAAGGTCATGGGAAAAAAGTATATAAGGGCCAGATCGACTTGTCTTTTCATTTTAGTCTCAGATTTGCTGGAAAAATACTAGTATTTAAGAAAAATAGATTTCTTGTAATTTTTAAAATGTCTGTTTATATAAAATAAACATTTTCTTCCAGGATAATATTTCACCTATATTATAATTTTTGGTGTCAAACAGATAGTCATTATATTTACTGGACATATCTATGCTATTAGAAATTTAGAAAGTGTTGAACTTGGGATTTTAAATTCAAGATAGAAAATATTATTGAAAAGGTGATTGTAAAATGACACTCACTTCATTCCCTGGAATACGGCAGTGATGATGTGATATTTATACAGTCTGTCATGGCTTCCCCCAATATTCACAAAAAAGTTTCGAAGACATTTTAATATGGTTGTGATTTTAAAATGTGCATGTGTTAAAGAAAGATTTCTTATGTAGATTATGAAATAAAAGTAAAATGTATACAGAAATACACACTTATATTTTTACCTTATGACAGAAGATAATAGTTGTTTTTGAACCTTAGGTAAATATATCATATTTTAATGTGAAAACAGCTATAATAAATGTGTTTATACCATGCAAAACATTGAATGAAAAATACTTTTTGTATTCTTTTGAGCATTCTTGATCATTACAATGAATCAACTGCAGATATATTATAGTCAGTGTAAATGCATTTTAATTCAGATTAAAAACATTTTCATGTTAATACCCACAATATTTCACTTGATATAATGAAATATACCCATTTAAATTATTTTAAATGGGTATATTTCTTTATGAGTTAATAAATTAAGTTGAGGAACATAATGATATATTAAATCAGTGAAGTATGTTTTATTCTAACCTTGATAGCACAAGGGATTCATTATCATTACTTTTGAATAAATCAGTGTTTGACAAATAATTGATTGGATTGTTGATTTAATTACATTTAAACAACAAATTTCTGTGTGTGTCAGTAAAGAACAAATCCAAATGGCATGTTTCAATTCACAAGATGATTCATTCTTAAAATTTGAGTAAGATTAGTTTATTAGCTTCACTTCAAAATGTAACATAAAAAAATCACAAATATTGTTTTAAAAAATTACTCTTAGTTTGAATTTAAATTTGAAGCTATATTCACCAAAACATTCTGGATTTTAAAAAATATTTTGATATTTTATTCGTTTAAAATTTTTATTGGCCTTTAATTTATATATTTTTCAATAGTTCAATCATAGTGAAAAGAGTTATGCAATTACCTCCACAATCAATTTTAGAACACTTTTCTTTCTTTTTCTTCTTTTTTTTGTTGCTTGGAAGTTAATACCTATATCATTCCATATAGATTTACTTTAATTTAAATCAAAAGACATACTTTGTCCTTATATAACTTATGAAAAATAATTTTAGGTAATTCTTCACTTGGAAGAATATATAAGAAGTTTCTAGGGAAACTAATATAAAATGTATAATTGGGACTACTTTCCTTTTATCATAGATTGTTTATTATTGTGATATTTGTGTACACTTGTAAAAACTGCATGCTTATACACACATCTATGCTTATATATATATGCTGAAAGTCTGAAAAAACATGTTTTCAAGTATCACTGTATCTAAAACTTAAAAGTTATACACATTATGCATAATATGGGGGTTTTAAAATTATTTTAACTTGTGGTATTCAAAATCAAAGATAAAAAGGTATGTGTGTTTGTGTTATTTTGTTTTGTTTGTTTATTTACAAGAAGCATAAAATTAAGATAAAAATTTGAGTGCAATTACTCTGAATTTCACGAATCAGTGATGAAAATGTGACCAAATTATAGCAAAGAAACATGATCATAAAGTATCCATCCTAGTGACCATGTAAGGCACCTGAAACCTAATACAGTGGGAAAATTTGGAAATACTGCACAAAAATTCATCAGAACTATCCATCTGAAATTCAAGGAAATTGTTAGATTATTCATCAATTCAAAATATTTATTATTTGAAGATATCTTCTAGAGTTCTGATAATTTTCTAATCTTCCTTGCCTTTGAGACTCCTTATGTACATCCAGAAAACCTATTTCTGATACACGTAAGAGTAAAAGGCACTTGAGCAGGATTTGGCAGCAAATATTATATGTCCTTTATATTATTTAGTTCTCGTAATAAATTTTCAATTTCCATTTTGATACAACTTATTTAACCAGGAGGTTGTTCATAAATTCCTAAAAGCAGGCATTGACAAGATAACAGGTGACAGGGCAACCTTTACCAGCTACTCTTGCAGCTTATGCTGCATTTGGTCATGACTAATCCTTTTGTATGCCTCTCTCTTCTATCATCTGTGTCAGAATGTTCCTCATGCTGGTTAATTATCAGCTGATCAAAGTCTGCACTGGAAAAAAATGTTACCTTCATGTGTAAGGGTTCGTATGCCTTACTTACCATACCCTTGTCACCTTCTCTCCTTGTAGTTTCCGTGTGAGATTCTGATTTACAGTGAAACACCAGGGGATATTTCCAGACATACTAGCTTCCAGATATACTTTTTCTGTGGTCATTTCCTGGTTGTCATTAAGCTGATTCTGATTCAGAGCTATCTTACAGGCTAGTAGAACATCTTCAGTGGGTGTCTAATATTTTCATCTTTGTGGAAATGGACCGAAAGCTCTATTACCTCAGAAACACCTGGGGTATTTGAACACCAACTTCTGGGCTCACATTTGAGCACTAGACGAGCAAGTCATATCCACACTATACATACAACAACAATTTTATTGTCTTATAATTACAGTGTCCCTTTTAGTGTAGTAACTAGATTTTTGCCTATTCAGTTGATACAAGTTAAATCATGTAAGTGATGAAATCTTTAATGTGTTCCTAAGTAAAAGTGCTCTGCCCTTAAGATGTAGGACAGTAGCCCCGAAATGACAAATCTTGTGTATCAAGAGACACAAATGTATCACAGAGAGTAGCAAGGAACGAACCATCCATAAAGACTATTTCAAATATTCAGTGAAATGCCATCCATGTTCTTGGGGCTTACAGTTGTACTTCCATTGTCGTATCATAGATCACTTGGTTCAAAGCATTATTTATAAGTCTGTAATAATGGCATTCACTCTATTAGCTTGTCTCAAAATTGCTGTCAAAGCTTTATAAATAAAGAATGCCAACACAGGGCTTCTACTTAACTCTAACCCCATTCCAAGAACAGTTAGTTTTTATAACATGGCTCAGCTCCATACTAATCTTCATGCAATCATCACTGTAGATAAGGGCATTGCAACAAAGTGCGGTGACAAAAGCACACTGTGCCTGGCTATCAATTTGAATAGTATCTGTGGTATTAAAGGCTTGTGTTCAAACAAGCCGCCATCTAATTGAATTGTCAACTAAGACAACATAGAGACTAAAAGCACAGCAGCTTTTGTGATCCAAAGATAACAAAAATAAGATCCAACTATGATGAATGGAACAATATCACACCTTAAATTGTGAACAACCCTTATGCAGAAGACTATGGAAGACAGTGGAAGCCTGTGTTTGTTAGGGTGTTTGTGCCACCATGACACCCTTAGAAGATATAGGTTGAGTCTACTCTGTCATTTAGGTCACAGCCTGATGCTATCCCTTGTGGGCATGGTCTTAAGGAAGATATTGAGAACTTGCTCTCTCTCTCTCTCTCTTTTTCACCTTCTTTTTTATTTCTTGACTTCATGGAGTGACCTATGAGAGCCATAGCATGACACCACCACTACTGTTGGAACCAAAAGAATGTGCACTCACTGACTGGGGATCTGTCTGCATTTTGTATCATTGTTTGTGAATCTAAGGAAGGTTTTATAGACTTGTATCAGATTTATTGAGTTGAACTGGGCTGGCTTTATTGATGAATAACTTCTTCTTGCTATAAAGTTCTTCTTACACTATATGAGTGTCACTGGATTTGTTTCTCTAGTTAACCTGATCTAACCCAGAACCCAAATCTATCTGAAGACAATCTAGTCAGATTAACCCTCTGGCAGATACCCTCACAAGGCACTTGAACAACTTTACTATCAAACAGATTATTGTAAATTTGATTATGGTGGATTTAAACATGAAATAGTATGATACCTGGTCACTTGACCAGACCCAATCTGAATTTGCTCGATAATGAAGCATCCCTCACCTATTCCAGCACAGAGATATCTTCTTTGACCTTTTAAATACTGATAATGGTCTTTTAAATTATGCTTTATTTTTATTTTATTCTTTGTCGTATTTTTATTTTCTTCCCTTTTTTTCTATTTTATTGTTTATCTTATTGTTTCTGTTTGTTTTCCCAGTTTGTGAAGCACAGGGGGAGTGGATGCATAGAGACAATAACTGATGCAGTGGTATATCGGGAATATGGAGAAGGCGTGTGAGACGGAAAGGGTGAGGCAATATGAGGAACAAACAGTGGATGCAGGAGCAGGGAGGAAGCACTGGAACGGATGGGGATGATGTATGTACACCTCTTTTTTAAAGTGATTTAACAACAACAAAAGACAGTATGCCAAATCAACTCATACTTGGAATATGTACAAATCCAGGGTGGTCGTATCATTTACCATTAAAAAACAGTTATACATAATCAGAAGAATACATGCTATCTGAGTGATTTAGTCAAGTAAAGGGGACCTAAAAGAGCCTAACTTCAGTGATTTCTGCTAAATGATTGGACACTCAGTAATGACAGTAATTATTACAAGTTCCCGCCACTATCAGTTTGTCAGGCTCTATCAGTTTGTTCTCCTCTTGAAAGTGAAGAAAATGAGAGCCAATCCACAAGAGTCAAAACACTACCTTGAGGAGACTACACCAAACTTCAAACACATCTCAAGGACAGATTTGACATATCGAACACAAATGACAGAAACCCCGATGGACTATGGGATGACATTAACAACATCCTTCTTGAAAAAAGAAAAAGGTTATTAAAACACAGGGAAAAAAGAAATGGTCATAGTGGATTTCAGCAGAGAATCAGAAGCTCAGACCCCAAGGGGTCATGACCTCCAAGTTGAGAACTGTTAGCTGATGCTGGTTGCTGCCTCAACCACCTCTGTTGGATTCACTCAACTCTGCACCCATCACCACGTCATAGCCCTGTGTTCCACATCATCGCTTATGATTGCATGAGTCTGAAGAGGGACTTATGGACCAATATTGGGTTTGTGAACTTGAGTTGGACTGGGCTGAGATGTTTTCCTGATGTGTAAAAGTTTCTCAATATAAAATTTTGTCTTACATATATATGAATGTCATTGGATTTATTTCTCGAGTCAACTCACCTTAACACAGATATAATTGCTGGCTCCATATGGACCTTGGTTGAGAGCAGAGAATACCAGAAAGACATTTATTTGCATTCTATTAACTATATTGAGGCATTTAACTGCGTGGATAGTAACATGCTATCAAGAGTTTTGAGAAGACTGGGCATTCCAAAACACATTGTTGTGCTTATGTAGAATCGTTGTATGAGTAAAGATGTAGCTATTAAATAGACAAGGGAATACTGCATGGTATGCATCAATGTGGTATCCTTTTACCATGCATATTCAATCTGTCTGCTGAGCAAATATGTAGAGGAACTGGAGTATATGAAGAATTCAACATCATGACTGGGTGAAGCTTAGTAGCAACCTGTGATATGCAGATGATATTGCTTGCAAAAAGTTAGGAGGACTTGAAGCATTTACTGATGAAGGTAGAGCCCTGCAGCCTTTTGTAAGGATAACTACTCAATGTAAAAAAAAAAAAAAAAGGATCTTCACATATGGTCCAATAGGTAACATCAGGATAAGTAGATAAATAGATAAAAGATTGAAGTTGTCAGGGGTATTTCTTGCTTGGCTCCATAGTCAGTGCTCATAAAAGATCAAAGGATTCATTGATTTGATTTAAAGCAGAAGACTGCTTTAAAGTATTCAGAACCAAGAATGTTATTTTGAGGGCTGAAGTACACCTGACCCAAGCCATGGCATTTTTAATCACCCCATATATGTCTGAAAGTTAAAAATGAAAACTTAAAAAAAAGATTGAATGCATTTGAATTATGGTCCTGCCAAAGAATACTGAAAGGACCATGAACTGCTAAACAAACAAACACATTTACTTTTGAAGAAGTATAGTCAGATAATTCCTTAGAGGCAAAAGGATGGTGGGACTGCATCACACCTACTTTGAGCATGCTGTCAGGAGACACCAGTGCCTGGAAAACATCAAGCTTGGAAAAGGAAAGGGCAGCAAAAAAGACAAAGCCCCCTGACAATACAGATTGACTCAGTTGATGAAAGAGTGGGCTCAAACATAGGAACAGATATCAGCATTTTTGAGAACTGAAGAGAATGCTGTTTTCTTCTAGTGTGCACAGGATTATTATGGATCACACAGCTCAGTGACATTTGACTAAAACAACCATACTGCAGGCTCATGGAGAGAGATTCTGCTTCCAAGTGTGTGCCACGGCGTTGGTGAATGCAAGTATTCTCACCTTGTTTCCACTGGTGTTATTCTTTGCATCATGGTATAAAATATAAGCACTAAGGGTGGTTGAGGATGGCACTTTGGTTGCATTCTGTTCTTTGGGTTTTGCATTTTTTTCATTTTTAACAGCATTCAATAATGTATATATGTATAGTCAAGAGTTACCCCGTCCCCCAATAAAAGAGTTTTTTTTCAAAACTATGCATTTTTTTTTTTTACAAAACAGCCTATAATCTCCAAAGTACTCTCAATTTCACTCCATACACTTGTCTAACTTAAGATTCTATTCTTGGAAACATTTTTCAAACTCATATGTTGGGATGACTGAGAGCACCTCCCTCATTTCTGCTTCACCTCTACGCTGTCAAATCTCTGCCTTTCCAGTTCCCTCTTCATTTGCAAAAATGAAAAGAAGTTTCATTGAGTGAGGTCAGGAGAGTAAGCTATGTAGGGCAAGAGAGGCATGCTGCTTTTTGCCGAAAACTGGTGCACTGAGGTGGTCCTAGGAACACTTTGTCATGGTGGAAAGCCAGTCCCAATCTGCCACAAATCAAGCCTTTGTTGTTGCATATTGCTATGCTATGTTTAAGCAGAAAGCTTGATGAAGAGTCTGATCTGGTGGAATAAACTCCAAATAAACTAGGAGTCAACAATTTCATCCACTCACAAAGTCGATGGGTATCCAGAATTGGGTTTACCATCAATTACCATTTCACCTTTTTTGAAATGAGAAAATCTGTGGTACACTTGAGATGTGTCTATAGCACTGTCCTCGAAAGGTGTGTTCAACACCCCAACAGTTCCTGTTCCATTTTCCCAAGTGGGAAAAAAAATTAAAGCTACACACTGTTCTCTTAAATTGGGCATAAAACAAAATGAGGTTAGAATGAAACTACTTTTTTTCTTTTCTTTCTTTTTTTTTCTTTTCAAGGGAGAATGCAAACGCAGTCCCCCACTACCACAAAGGATGCAGTTGAGTTTCCCACATTTGAGGAAAACACAGGGGTCAATGGGTGAGCCTCGCCTTGGGAACACCACCTTTGTGATCATGGTATCTCCCCTCCCAGGTAAGTATTGGAATGAATCTTTTATGGAAAAATTAACTGCAATCGAGGAGAGCCTTCTCAGTGGATGGTACTGAATACACTAAATCAGAGGGTGTTGTCCGAATTTTGCCTAGGAAAAATGCATAGTAGGAAGAAATTGCTTGGATTTGGGAGGGGAAGTGGTAGCTCCTTATATATTTGTTTACTTATGGAAGCATGGAGGATTTTTTTCCTACCTGACTTAATAGGTCAAATGATTTTGCAGATAATTTTAAGCAGATGCTAAATTTCATTTGAAAGAGGTGAAAATTTTATCATGTTTATGTATTAAATAATAAAGTTTCTTTATCAAAATTTAACTATAGGAATATATCAAAGCTGGCTTCATAGGAATCTCCTTTAAAATAAATTATCATTTGTGTACCCCACTCCTGGATAAAATTCTTTAAGTTCTAAAGCAATCTATGAATATTCCCTCAACCTCAGAATTCTTGGACTTTTTTTTTCTTGGACATTTATTTTTCATTCTGTCAGCAATCAAGTCTATCAAAAGTTCTGCTGAGTACTACTGTCTTTCATCTTATGTTCACCTTCTCAGTACCTTGCTCACCTCTTTCTCTAAAACTAGCAAACATTTTTACTTGAGAATTGCTCCAAATATGTAGATTAACTTCTTAGTTTGGACATTGAAACATAATTCTTCATTTCTTTACTGTCTCTCAAACTCTTCAAGTAGTTTTTTCAGATGAATTTATTGCCATACTGTGTTAGTCCGGGTAGACTAGAGGAACAAATTTCATAGACACGCATATTGATATAAGGAAAGGGTTTATATACAAAAGGAATGTGACACTGAGAAGGCATTCCAGTCCAGTCCAGTTCAAGGTCATAAGTCCAATATTAACCCATATGCCCAAAATCAGTCTATAAAATCTCCTTCCGATTCACGAAGTCATGGGTCAGTGGGTGCAGAATTCCGGCAGGGGTCTCCCCATGGCTCCTTGCTTCCAAGGCTCAAGGTCCATCAACAGCAGAAGCAACTCATCACTGGCAGAGGTCTCCATGTGGCCGCCCCAGCTTCAGAGATCTGGCTCAATCAGGGCAAAGCTGTGTGGTCTCTCTGCCAGCTTCTCCAGCTTCTCAGATGCTGGCATCTTGTCTGTGATTAGTAGTCTCTGAAACTAACTCCCAACAACTGGGGAAGATAGCTTCTCATCTTCACAAGGGAAATATTGTGATATTTCCCAGAAGTCTCAGGAGAAAGCCATGCCCACATAGAGGCCTCTTTGGCTACTCAATGGCTATCTCCAGATTAACAGGCTAGACTCCACCCCTACATTTCAATCATAAAGTTAACATAAGCACATGACTGCCACACATACTGTATCATTTAGTGGTATAATTTGGACTGAAATTCATTTTTTAAAAGAATGATTATTATTTAAATAAATTAAAATTTTAATATCAATAATTAAAAGCTTAAAGATAAATGAGTAGCCATGAAGTTGAGAAGCAATCAAGTTCACATGGAAGAAGCACACCAACCTGTGTGGTCATGAGATAGCAATGCGATCAGGTATTAGGCATCAGAAACCTAGAAGAAAACATCATATCATTGTGAATGATGGGGAGGGCGGAATGGAGACCCAAATCTCATCTGTAGACAATTGGGCATCCCTTCACAGAAGGGTCACAAGGATGACATGAGCCAGTCAGGGTGTACTATCACACCAATGAAACATATAACTTTCCTCTAGTTCTTTAATGCTTCCTCCCCATCCCTCTATGAAGATCCCAATTCTACCTTACAAATCCAGTTAGACCACAGCATGTGCACTGCTACAGATAAGAGCTCAAAACACAGTGAGTCCAGGATAGATAACCCCCTCGGGACTAATAATGAGAGCAGCAATACCACAAGGGTTACATGCGGTGGGGGGGGGGGGGGGGAGAAAGGGGAACCAATCGCAATGATTGATATATAGCCCCCTTCCAAGTGGATGAACAACAGAAAATGGATAAATGAAGGCAGTTTTTGGTAGGACACTAAAAATGTAATAATTTATAAATTATTAAGGGTTGGTAAGGGAAGCATGGAGGGAGGGAGGGAGTGGTGGGGGCATAAGCTGATACCAAGGGCTCAAACAGAAATAAAAGCTTTTGAAAATGATGATGGACACTGTGTTAGTCTGGGTAGACTAGAGAAACAAATTCATATATACATGCATATGTATATAAGGGAGAAGTTTATATATAAGATGAATGGAACACTGAGAAAGCTTCCCAACCCAATCCAGTCAAAGCGCACAAATCTGATGTTAGCCAATATGTTCAATACCAGTCTATAAAGTCTTCTTCAGATTCATGAAGCACATGCAATGACACCAGGACAATCACTGGCCAGTGGGTGCAGTCTTGTGTATCCGTGTGTGTGTGTGTAATATATGGGATGGTAAATTTGAAACTGTTATTTGAATAAAATAGATATGAATGTATACACATGAGAGCATACCCTACGAACAGGATTTCTAAACCCACAGCCAAACTCCCTGTTTTTCAGTCAATTCCAACCAACAAAGACCTACAAGACAGCAGAAATGCCGGAGAGGGTTTCAAAGGTCTGTACCTAATATTGTTGCTGGATTTTTGTGTGTGTATGCATGTGTCCAGGGATATGTGTGTGATTTTCTTTATCTGAAATCCAAGATAGATAAATCTATACATACAGAAACTTGATTAACAGTTTCTTGCCTGGGGGACTTGGGATAAATGGTAAGTTATTAATTACGAGTACACAAAAAAGAAAATCTTATAAAATTTTAGAGATTATTATTAAAGCTCTTTAACATATTTAAATGCTTAAATTGTGTGTCACTCAAATTTTATGTCAATAAAAATGTTAAACTAAAACAGAGAAGCTCTTTGTAAGATCTCCAGTGGTCACAATGGACTCCATAGCAATGACGTTGTTTTGCATCCATTGCCTGAGGGAACGTGTCCACAAAAGGACATAGCCTTAATACTATTGAAATAAAAAGGGGGAAATGTTTACCTTTGCATCAGACTCCTTGGTCCTATTGTATAAGGCAGCAAATGGGGAGCTGCATATTGTAATTGCTCACATTGTTGATATTGATTATCAAAAGAAAACCACAGGCTTTTCATTATCAAGGTTGGAAAGACTTGGTGTGAATAATCTGGTTTATGAATTATAGTTTCAGATTTGCTCTCAGGCTGGTGACAGTAAAACCAATGAAAGCCAAAAGTTGTACAAAGAAGAACCCTGTCAGAATAGATCCACTCAAATATGTTCTCCTAAAGACAGTCCTAAAAAAAAGTAGTGAAATTACATCCTGTTCCAGACAGAAAATCCGTGACATCCAAAACAACAGGGCAGACCTGTTGTTCAGGTTCTCAGAGGTTTCACTGTAATGAAAGCATCAAGTTCCCAAAGAATTGGGGGTGTGGGGTAGGAGGGAATTATGTGTTCACTGACCCCAAGCAAAACAAATCCATCGTCTTCCAGTTTTCTGATTCATAGGAACCCTATAGGAAATAGTAGATTCCCCCCCCCACCTCCCCCACACACACACGGACATGGTTTTTAAGGCTGTAATCTTTATGAAGGCAGACTGCCACATATTCTTCATGTTTACAAAAGCAAATTGATTGGTAATGTCAATCTACCCAAGTTTGTGTTAACAGAAAATTGCTGCTAACAGGCATCCTTATAGACTAGTTGGAGTTTATTTAGCAATGGTAGGGTATTGATGAAATAAATCGATAAAATGTCAGAATATTGAAATTTTCTTTGCTGAAGGTCCATAATACCGTTCAATATTTGTTTTAAAAGATTTAAACGGATATCTGTATACTTTGGGGTTGTACCAAGTATGTGCCATTCACACTTTATTATTTAAGCATTGCTGTTGCTAATTGCCTATATATTACAGACTAAATGGATAGATAGGACTTTCTTGGTTGTAATTGTAATGAAAGCCAGAGATTTTCTTTTATGGTGCTACTGGATGGGTGTCATTGAGTCTAGCACTCAATTCTAAATCCACTGAGAGAGAGAGTGAGAGGAGAAAATGAGAAGGAAAATTAGAAGTATTGGAAAAGGGGACAAAGAACCAAAAAAAGTTCTATAGTAAGTTATAAAATTACATCCTCATATATATCAACTGGGTTATTTCAACGATTTCCCAATAATTAACTGATATTCTTAATCTAGAGAATAGTCTAGTTACATTTATTACAGATGCAAGAGAAAAAAATCATCCTTAACTTATTTTAAAATAATGAAATACTTTTAACTCATTTCATTAGAGACTTTCAATTCTCAGTATCATGTTTTTTAACATCCGGTATAAATAAAGAAAGCATTAAGACAAATAGACAATTCTCTGTTCTTTCCCCTTCTGCATCCTTGATGTTTTTGTGTGCTAAGCCATCACTTTTCATATTTGCAGCAAATGTTCAGATGGTGGTTTACTGAGTGCATTGTTTTGAAATATGCTCCTAAAATAATTTCCCCAATTTGTAGAGTAATAATTTGTAGAGTAAGAGTTTTATTCATGCAACTTTCTGTAAAAGTTATAGAATGAATTGATATTTAGTGTAAGAAGCAAACATCACATCAAGACTTTTAGTTCTACTAATGCTTAAAGCTTCTAAGCGCAAACTTAACACATTGCAGCTGTATCGTGAGTTTACTCGGGTTTATGAATTAATGCAAAAAACCATTCATGTATGGTTTAATACAAAAAACAAAACAAAAACCTAACAGCTGAAACACTTGGGTGAGTTGCTAAAAAAATCTGGTCTTTAATGTGTTAAATTAATTGCTTAAATTATATTATCTTTTAAATGTGAATAAAAGTCACTTTATTCAGAGTTTTAACTAGTTTATATGTTTTCTTTTCCCACCAGAATCACCATTCTAGTTTAAATAAAATCTTCCTTATTCTTAATGAACCTTTTCAACTTTGTACATCTCTTAGAGGCCTCACAGGTGATATTATCACTGCTTGAGCTAAGAGTGGATTTTAAATTTCAATTAGTTGAGATTAGAAAAAAAAACAAAGAAGGTGGTAAAACCTAATTTATCTCAGAAAAAATGAATCAGCTCCCTGATTAAGCTGCGCTAAAATCAAGATATGAAAATCAGGCAGTAAAGAGATAGGTTTCAATAGTCCACATTGTTTGTCTACTAAATTTTGCCCCATAAAAATCCTATTTGAGTAAAATATTATATGGAACAGTACTTCAATCGTATCTTATTACAACTATCTGAAGTGTCCAGAGAGCAGGGTTTAATTTGGAAAGGGGGAAAAGCAACTGGAATAGCAGGGGGACCTCCTCCGATAAATTGCTGCTGAATGACCTGTGCCTGGGGGCTTTTCTCAGGTGTGGGATCCTTGGACTGTTGCAAGTTAGGAGCGGCCCAATTTTCTGGGCCTGTCCCAATTTCTCAGGTCCAATCAGAAACAAGGTATGCTCTCCCCATGGGGTTGGATGTAGCTAGCACTGGCATGGACAGAGAGGAAAGCATTCCATTTGGGTCTTCAAAGGGGGTTTGGGATATGCACACTGTGGCGTTTTAAATGAATCTAGGGGTCTGATACTTGCAAGTATAAGATGTAAATTGTCCTCAGCTGTTAAGATCACCCCTCCAGATCTTGTGCCTCCAGGAGGGCACCGTGCCTCCTAGCCTACGTCCCCTCCCTCTGCCGGCGGACTCTCTGTCACTTGTCTCTCAATCCCAGTCCATCTGTCCTTTGTGACCATTTTTACCTTTATTTATGTCAATTTACCAACTTTTCTGTTCTTACTAATGTTATCCCTGTTCAATTTATTTTACACTAAGATAACAGAATTCCAGAGACAGAATATACTAATATAAAGAGCTTTCAATTCCCCCCACTTATTCCTCTCAGGAAGCACCATTCATCTAATATACAAAATTCTGAATTACAATGTCAACTATGCCTCACAAATTGCACACGAACTTTAGCATCTATCAAATAGAACAAAGCAGGCTGAGCCCCGGTGGTATAGTGGTTGAGTGTGGGACTGCGCCCCACTGGCTTGGCAGTTCAAATCCAGCAGCAGCTTTCCAGGAACAAGGCTGGGCCTTCCACTCCCACCAGAGGGCAGTGATTGCCCCCTTCAAAAAAATAGAACAACGCATAGTCTTTTATAAATGCTACAAATTGTATCAGTCATTTTCCATGAAAGTATGTACGTCTGAAAGTTTCAACTGGTGTGACAATCACATACTTTATTTTTATACATAGATATTAACTTCATGATGTTACAAGCTTTTTCTTGTACAGTTATTCTCTCAAAACAGGATATTCACAGAACTCTTTAGGAAGAATTTTTAAGAAATTTTGGAAAAATTAGTTGGTGAGAAAAAAATGTCAGAAAACATGTGCCTGGGAATGTTTTCCCTTCATAACAATGTTCCCTGGAAGGGCTGATATATTTCCCTACAGTGTGATTTCACACTGTCAGGCATCTTTTGGTTTCCAAAACACAAATCTAAAACAAAAATTATTAGAATTCCTTCAAAGAGATAGAAATATCATTTTCAGAAATAACTAGGACTAGATAGGGGGCATATCAAGAAACAACAACTTCCCCTTTTGATATGTTTGTTTCATAATGGTTTCTATGATTTTGTAGTATTATTTTTTGACTTTCCAGCTATGGGTATTTGGCATTTTAGACAGTTTGTGAGTTGCTACATACTGTTTGTTGTGAAGTACATAGTCATGTCAATATCTTAAAAATATTCAACTGTGTAATATGGGAGAAGGGTGAGAAATACAGGTTTTATAGGACTTTTCCTAAAGAAAGGTCACTCCATTTACTGAACCAAGTACTCTAAATATTACCCTTGGGTCAAGCTGAAATTCCTGGTGTCGGCTTTTATTGTATATCTAACAATTTGTTTTACTGTGACGTTTTTCATTTATTTTAATCTCATTTTAAGTTTCAGTAACACCCATATATATATCAGTGTAAATTTAAAAGCATTGTTGAAATAAAATGGAAACTTTCATTTAGCAAAAATATAAAAATGTGAAGTTATTATTTCTTAACATATCTTTCATAAACTCACTGCCAGTGAGTCAATTCTGACTTTAACGGACAAAGTTGAATGCATCTGTAAGTTTACTAGACTAGCTTTATATGGAACTCCAAAGCCTCATCTTTCTCCCACCAAGCAGCTGATCGTGGTTCGCAGCTCAGTGCATGTAACAACCATCACCCCCTAGCTTCCCTGGTCTTTCTCGTCCAAGTAGACCTGTAAATGACTGAAAAGCCTATCCTTCAGAGAAATCTGTACTCCTGGATTTATTCCAAGTCAAAATGGCAGTTTTATTCTTGTTGGGAATCAGATCACTTCATTTTGAAGGTTTTTTGAGTTTAGGGAATAAAAATTAGTCTGAAGGAGCAGGAACAGGGTTGCAGGTGGGATAGGGTAAAACTTCCGAGTGAAATTCTCATAGGATGCCATTGGTCACTGTCAGAGAATCAGCAGGTGCCTTGTAATAACGGGCGGGGGGTAAAGAGGGGGTGGAATGATTTGGAATGTTTCCTTGCTTTTTTTAAAAATCACCAATGCAGTTTTCAATTTTCTTATCATGTCTTCCTAATAGACTCCTCTGATGCTCCTGTGTCTTTCAAGAAAGATCTATTGATATTAGCACATCACAATCTTAAAACAAACAATAACTTTCTGAGTTAACCTCTGCCTTGAATTTAACTGGTTCAACAGAACCTCTTGGAAATCACAGATGGACTTTTTGTTTTCCTTTTGAGGCTATTCAGAGAAGACACAGACATGTATATAACTGAGAGAACATCTCTAAAATCATCCACTGATTGCAGAAAATGAATTTTCTTAGGAATAAATAATTGCATGTATAAAATGTTTCCCTATTAGTAATACTTTTGGATTTACCCTAACAGATAAGTCATTTTTACCTTAACTGGTACCTAGGAAAATTCATTCTTAGTTTAGAGACTATAGTAAAACTATTTCATTGCATTTTCTCCATTAATGTGCATTTTTCTTTTTAATTAAGAAGTATATACATAAAACACTTCCTTTTTCCCAATCGTTTATCTCATAAAGGACTCTAAAATTTAATTATAGCAAATACTGAAGGCAAAAGAAGAGTTTTAGTTACTATTCTTGACTCTTTTAAATAATTCTTAAAATTCATAAATGTTTCTTAAATGCCTCAGAAAATAGATGTTTAAATTCACAAAAGACGTTGGCTCTTCTCTCCTAGTAGTTCCCACCTGTTAAGGTGTGTCTCTTTGTTCTGCTCTGTAAACCCATTTGCCTTGTCTCTCTCTGCCTACCTAAGTCATGTTCCTTCTTCCTTATGGAGAGCACATTAGTCTTGGAAACCTGCTGGATTTCTCTTAGGTGGCTTTAATAGAACTTTTTAAATCAATTTATGTATGGTCTATATTTAAGGATATTTACTATTTTGTTTGAAAATTGTATTTATTTATTTATTTATATATCTGACTTACCTTTAAGCTATTTGAAGTCAGGTGTCATGCTTGAATTATGCAATGCATTTTGTTTAATGGTCTATCAACAAAGGCAGCAATGTCAGGAAAACTAGAATGTCACACCTGAACCAATAGGTAACATGATGGTAATAGGAGAAAAGATTGAAATTTTCCAGGATTTGGTCTTGCTTGCTTCCACAATCAATACTCTTAAAAACAGTAGCTAAGAGATCAAAAGATGTTTTCCTTTGGGTAAATATGTTGCATGAGACCTCTTTAGGAGTGACTTTGAGAAGTCCAATGCACCTGATCCAAGCCATGCTTTTTCATTTCCTCATATGCATGTGAAACTTGGACATTGAATAAGGAAGACGGAAGAAGAATCAATGCATTTGAAGTGTGTTGCCAGGAAAGAATTTGGAACATCCCTTGGACTCACAAAAGAACAAACAAGTCTGTCTTGGAAGAAGTAAGGCTAGAATGCACCTTAGAAGCAAGGCGGCAATTATATCTTATTTACTTTAGACATTTTGTCAGCAGAGACCAGTCCTTAAAAAAGGACGTCATGTTTGTTAAAGAGGAAGGCTCTAAGTGAGATGGGTTGACATCGTGACTGCAGCAATATGCTCAAGTATAAGAATAATTGTGAAGTTGGTATAGGACCAGGCAGTGTTTAAGTCTATTGTGCACAGGATCTTTAAGAATCAGATTGGACTCAAAGGTACCTGACAACACCAACAGCACTGTAATATCATGATCCCCTGGTAGGCCTGCTAGGAAAAGGTTGGACTGTTGACCAAAAAATCTGTGGTTCAAACTCAACAATCACTGCTCAGAAAGAAAAACAAGGTAAGCTTATCTGCTCCTTTTGCGATTTCCAGCTTTGGAATCGGTACACAGGGTTGCTAAGTCAACATCTACTCAATTACATCAAATAAAGAAAGATTCACCACTAATTGTCAGTTTTTCAATTTGTTGATACAATGCTGCAAAATATGCCACCAATATTTTAAATATTCACAGATTAACCTGTTGTAGACAGGTTTTAGAGGAACTGACAGACAAATACAGACTAGAAAGATGGATACTATCTGCTCTAAAAAATTTCCAGCATGGCATTCCATGCTATTCACCTTCCCAATATGATCTCTGAAGACAAAATGGGTGCATAACCAAATGTGGTGGAGAAAGCTGATGGTGCCAGGCTATTTAAAGATATAGCATTTGGGGCCTTAAAGGCTTGAAGATAAACAATGGCCATCTAGATGAGAGGCAACAAAGCCTACATGTAAGAAACAAACCAGCCTCTGTGTCACAAGGTGTCGATGGGTTCATATATCAAGCATCAAAGAAAAAAATCATGTAATTGTGAATGAGGATGAATGTGGAGTGGAGACCCAAAGCCCATCTGTAGGCAACTGGACATCCCCTCATAGAAGGGCCGCAGGGAGAAGACAAGCCACTGAGGGTGCAGTATATCATCAATTAAAACACACAACTTCCCTCTAGTTCTTTAATGCTCCCTCATCCCTGTGCCCCTCCCCCCACTATCATGATTCCAATTCTATCTTACAAATCTGGCTAGACCAGAGTGTTGTATACTGCTATGATAAAAGCTGCTAACACAGGGAATCCAGGACAGATAAACCACTCAGGACCAATAATGAGAGCAGTGATAGGGAAAGTGGGAGAGTAAAGGGGAACCAATCACAATGACCTACATATAATGATCTCCCTGGGGGATGGACAACAGAAAAGTGGGTGAAAGGAGACGTCAGCAGTATAAGACATGAAAAAATAATAATTTATAAATGATCAAGAGCTTAGGAGGGAGGGAGGTTGAGGGAGAGAGGGGGGCAATGAGGAGCTGGTACCAAGTAAAAAGAAAATGTTTTGAGAATGATAGAGACATATGTACAAATAATGTGTGTGACACAATGGTTGGATAGATGGATAGATGGATTATGATAAGAACTGCAACAGTCCCTAATAAAATGATTTTTATAATTATGCATCAACCACTAATATTAATATGAAAAAAACTTTGACCAATGTTACACTTGATTGATCAAATATGAAATCCAAAAATACTAATAATTGCTATTGATAAAAATGAAAATTGATGAAATTGGATCAATAGCAAATATGGTAACAGACTGTGGGAATTATTGAACAGTGTTATTAATATCATATTGAAGTAAAAGTTGCCTGAAGATAATTCAGAAATGTTTGCAAAACTATGAAAAATAGCTGTTGTTGTACTTAGGTCCCATTGAGCCACTTCTGACCCTAGGAAACACTGTCTGCTCCTGTGAGACCTATACTACATAAACTTTTAAAGTGTTGACACTTTGAAGAATAAAGTGCCTTGGCCTAATCTTTGGTATTTTCAATGTTTCACATGCATATGAAAGCTGGAATTTGAACATGGAATAAAGAAAGAATGGATACCTTTGAAACATAGTGTCAGTGAAATTTTTGAAATATATCATGGATTTCTAGAAAAAACATGCAAAAATGTGTTCATAAAAGTACAGCTAGAATGCTCTTTAGAAAGTTGAATAGTATTGATTAATTCCATTTGCTTTGGCTAGGTTATCAGGAAGGACTTGCCCCTGCAAAGCGACATCATGTTTAATAGAATGTCACTGAAAAATAAAAACACCCCAAGAAGGATGAATTAACACAGTGCCTGCAAGAATACCCTCAAAGACAGCAAAGGTGAGGATGATGCAGGACCAGGTTCCATCGGACATTGGTTTCTATGGGCTGACTCAGCAGCACCTAGCAAGAACATGCACCAAACATGAAATGTATGTGTTATAGGGAAAATGAGTGTTTAACTTTGTAAGAAGTTAACAGCTTTATTTTTAAAATGACTTAATTTTTTATCCCCCACTCTTACACTGTGTGAGGGTCCTGTTTGTTCTCCCTTTTCCTTAGCATTAGAATTGACCCTCTTTGATGATCTTTGCCATTCTAGTGGTATTTCCCTGGGACTTAATTTACATTCTCCAGTTTCCTTTAGAGAGGTCAGACAGCTCGGATGCTCTTTAAAACAGAGATGATGAGATTTTGTTTCTAGTACTTTGGAAGCGTTATCTAGAGAGACCAATCTATTGGTAAAAGTCGGAGGTCAGTGAAAAAGATGACCCTTAAGAAAATGGATTGGCATCATGAACATTGCAATGACCTCAAACCAGTGGCGGGACTCACATAAGGTAACAACTGAATCGCTATCTTTATGACTGTGCTAAGTAAAAAATAGATATATGATAGATAGATAGATGATAGATAGATAGATAGATAGATAGATAGATAGGTGGTATATATGTATATACACACATATACATACACACATATATAAATATCCCCAAAGGCCATTTATTATTTCATATAGTTGCTATTTAAATAAGGACAATAAGAAGGTACATAAAACTAGATTATTTTATGATAGTGAGTTTTAAAATATTGATGACAAAATATTAAATAATACAAACACTGTTATGTAAGATACTTTCTGATTGCTTCTTGAATGGCCTCACTTGCAATAATCTTTGCTTTTATCTGAGCATTAACATCTCTGTGACTTAGCCTTAACTATCTTTTCATCATTCCTGTAGAGGTAAATAAATAAAATAAGAAAAGTAAATATAAGCTCCATGGGTAACAAAGCAAAACTGAAAAAATAGAGTCTAAATCTGTGTCAAACCAAAATAATGAAGCTGAAACACTGACTTTTCTTTCTAATTTCAGTTTTCAACACACAGAAATCTAAGCGCTATAATATTGTAAAGTTATGGTTTGGGAATTTTACCCTTAGAAGCTAAGTATAGTCTTTAATCAAAGATGCCTATTCACATCTAAAAGAGTACATAAATATTATACATCCCAACATCTGAAATATAATCATAAAGATGATAGAAGCTGGGCTAGTCATGGAGAGATAAAGGCTGTGAACGAAATTTAGGGCACTGAATCCTATATGATGCATAATGTGAAGCTGAGGGACGAACTCTAGATAATGGTGTTCAATAATTGGAATTTAAATAGTACTTAGATACAAAGCTAACCAAACAAGAACAAAATCTAGAACACCTAAGATATTTTTACAAAATTAAGGAAAAAAGTTATGAGAAAACATAAATACATTAAAATCTCTACCTCCCATTAGGAGTGCTAACAATCGCTCCCTAATTAGATAAGTCCAGAGAAGGAGGGATAAGATGATGCATCCGCCATGGCGTTTGATGTGAAGTCTGACCTTGCTTCTTGAGTAGAATGCTTTTCATAAAGAAAGTGCCATCCCCGAGCATCTTCAGGAGGCTCTCGTGGTTATTCTTGGATATTTCACAGCCAGCCCCAGAGCAGCAGACTTCTTGAAGTCAGGAAAGAACAAACGCTCCACGGCAGTACTTCTCCAGCTAAAATATAACGGTCTCTGTCCTTTTCTCTCTACTTGTATGACTCTGAGTATTAGTTGTTCCATACAAGAATCACACTGCTGGCATGGACTAGAAATAGCTATTGTCTGTTTGCTAAAATAAATAAGTAACTACTCCCTGCTGTTGCTCATCGCTGCTCCAGGTCTAATGAGGAAGCACACAATGGGCAAAAGTGTCAGTCACATGCTCCCATTCTGGAGGCAAGTAAGTCCAGACATGCAAAATAGCTAATTATTTGCCTGGCCTTCATTTTCTTGAAAGATTTTATGCAATAAACCCAGGAAATAAAATAATAAGAAAACAACAACCTTTTTCACAAAGTTGTGCAAAAGACATAAATGTCCTATTGCATTACTTTCCAGGAGTCCATGTAAAGAATTGCTCAAATGTGATAAATAATAAAGAAATGCATTCCTCCAGGATAACTGTTTGAGAGACTCATCAGGCACACATACTGGATATTCAAGTTGTGTCCACTTGTTTCCAGATAAGGGAAATACTGAGGTTTATCACTGGGCAAAACAGACTAGCAAAATGACTGTAGTCGGAGCAAAAGATAAATGACCTCTTAATTGTGGCATAAAAGATTCAATACATGGAACCTTAAATTCCCTGAAAGATTTCATGAGAAGACACCATGTTTGATCTTTTTAAGTCAGCAAAAATAAGTAAAACAGCAATGATGTGAATTGACACAGTAGCACTAGACATGACTTCTTTCCCCCCTTCACACACACACACACACACACACACACATAGATAAAGACACAGCATAACATGAAACCACGTAACCACAAATATTTCTAATGTAAACTTCTCGAGGGAATGATGCTGTCTACATTGTTCTATTTCTATAATTTAAAGCTAACCAAACAAGAACAAAATCTAGAACACAGCTTATTTGGCACATTGTTATCGCTCAGTATATATTTGTTAAATAATTAGTTTAAAGTTTAGTCCTCATATTTGAATAAAATTCATTGCCTTTCTAAGTGAATTCTTTGTTAGCTTTGAAGACACAAAGTAACTATGACAAAGAGTATAATTTGACACCTATTGTGTGCAATAGAACAACTTAGTGTAGCTAGTAGTAATTAATATCTGCATGGTTGTTTTAATTATATTTACCCAAAACAGCTTTTTTTATATGAGGAAAATAGCTGCTTTGCTAAATGAATTTATAAACTAAAAGTTAAATGAATAACCAGACACTGTGTACAAATTTGAGAAAATTGGCATTTTTTAGTCTCTCATGTAAGGAAAGCAACATAAGAAAAACTGCATTCGGAATGAACCAACGTACCCCTTAGCACACATGTTGAATTACAATTTGCCTAAGGAAATCCACAATTGCTCACGTTTGCATATTTAGATTAATAGTACATTTCTGCAAGGTTTGTGCTGTAATTGGAACTTAAGTAACATTTGTAAAGAGTTATCTGTCAGAGCCTGAAGAGACTGAAAGAGAATGTATGGCATTATGCAAAATTACTAATTAAGTACAAGTAATTTAGCAGATAATTTACATGTTCATTTTATAATAGAAATTATTTAGTTTTAGGGTCCTCTTTGTGTTTCTGAAGTAATCTTGACCCAAGGGATCACAGACTGTTTAAAAGAAGTATAAATTAAAGAAGGAGACATATGTTTAACTGATTCATAGAGCTTTTGTTGTGGCTAATGATTCCTCCAACAGTAATTACATAAGGGAAAACATTTTCTTTTTGAGTAAATAATGTTCATTACCTCTTAAATTTACTGTCACTTGACAATATTAATGTGGAAAAATTTCCACCTTCTTCATTAGCTCTCCAAGGATGCCTAGCAGCTTTAAATTAATATTGATCAAACACAAACCATCATATCCATCCAAGTGTTTTTATCAATGTAGAAAGAATGGAGGGAAAGTATCAATAGATTCGAAAAATAAAAAATTGTTCTCAAACCTAAACTGCTTTGTGATGTAGAGGTGCACTCACCAAGAGGAAGGCCCTTAATGAGGTGGACTGACACAGTGGAGGTAACAATGGAATGAAGCCTAGGAGCAGATGGGAGGCTGGCAAGGTCTGGCGGGGTTTCACTCCGTTACACCCAGGATCACGGGAGCTGGAACCAATCTGACTGCAAATAAAACAACAGCACAGTGGATAACCTGTGAATTTTCCACATGACAAAATTAGGTTGGAGTCGACGATTTATTGTGTAACTTTTGATAAATTCTCACTCAATTTACAAGGCTGGATATTTCCCTGTGAAAGTTTATATCTATATATTTAAATTGTATCCAGAATTCCTAACCTGTTCATTTCCTAGTAGCACAATAATTGATGCCATGCAACTCTACTGTGGAAGGTAATGAAACCAATGTGCCATTCTAAAATGACTTTATGGAAAAATCAGTTTCCTTTGAACTTCATGAGAGTACACGTTGCCTTTATTCACAGCTGTCATGCCAGTAACACATGAAGTGTAGAAACATTCTTTCATTTGTATAATGATTTTTCTCAAAAATTTTCCTTTTGTTTTCTTTTAAGATGCTGTTGTAACCACCTAAAGCCAACTAAACTCATTGCCCTCAGGTAGGTCAGTGTTGACACAGAGTGGTGATCCTGCGAGTGTGTGAGACTTGCTGACCACGTGCTTCACAGCCCAGGATGTGAGCATTCCACTACCCAGACTCTAGGGGTGCTAGTAGTCAGAACTGATGTGATGGCTGTGGGGGTGCTTTTGGATTTTAATTTTATTAATACACTTATATAAAAATACAATAGTCTCTGATGATAATTTTAGTTCTAATTTATAGATTCATTCTTATAGTACCATTTTCTTTAGAAGTGTAAATCTCTTTTATTATTATTAATAAATTATTATATTGGGGGCTCTTACAGCTCTTATAACCATCCACAAAGCAATTGCATCAAAACCATTTGTACATATGTTGCTGTCATCATTTGAAAAATATTTTCCTTCTGCTTGAGTCCTTGGTATTAGCTCCTCTTTTCTCGCCTCCCTTCCCATGCTCTATCCTCTTGGACCACTGATAATTAATAAATTATTATTATTTTCATATCTTACAGCATCCACTGTCTCCCTTTGCCCACATTTCTGTTGTTCTTTCCAGTGGGAGGTGGGTTATAATGTTGGTCATTGTAGATGGCTCTTTGTTTTTCCCTCTTCTCTCTCTCCACCTCCTCACCCCTACCTCATGGGACTGCTACTCCCATTACTGTTCCTGAGGAGTTTATCTGTCCTGGGTTTCATGTGTTGAGAGCTCTTATCTGTAGCGGTGTACGTGCTCCAGTCCAGGTAGATCTGGGGTCATGATAGTGGGAGCACGAAGCATTAAAGAGCTAAAGAAATGTTATGTGTTCTGTCAGTACTATGCTGTGTCCTGAATGAGTCATTCTCTCTTAGGACTCTTCTGTGAGGAGATGTCAAATTGTCTACAAAAGGACGTTGGGTCTCCACTCTGAATCTTTGCATTTGCCTTGATATCTTTGTTCTTTTGGGGTCTTCTGATGCCTGATCACTGACTGGGTCCAAACCTTGTGATCACACAACCTGGCGGGCTTCATCCAAGTGGGCTTTCTTGTTCCCTGATAGGCGGTTCCTTGCTTACTCCTAAAACTGTAAAATCCCAGTTGCTAT
Organism: Nesogale talazaci; assembly: GCA_004026705.1. NCBI lineage: Eukaryota > Metazoa > Chordata > Mammalia > Afrosoricida > Tenrecidae > Nesogale > Nesogale talazaci. Next base: position 42,915 of record PVJH01003559.1, on the reverse strand, counting down.
ATCTTTTAATATCTGGGCACCATTATCTTTCTTCATCTCTTATGCTTAGGCAGTCATGTGAACTTCAGCAATCATGTCTGGAAGGGGAGCATCACAGAAACTAGGTTATTAGTACAAGTCTTCTTCTATTGAGGGAGTGCTTGATAGAGCACCAATGCCTATCTATTAACTCAATACTTAACATATAAACATATGGACATTGACCTATATCCCTATTGTTATATATTTATACGTGTACATATGTGCATGCCTATATTTATACCTCAATAAAGGTCTATTGTCTCCATGTACTTTCCTCTGTTCCTTTTTACTTTGTTCCTGTCTCACTATCATGTTCACCCTTCATTTGGCTCTCAGTTCTTTCTCTTGGCTGCATTACACTTGATGAAACCTCACCAGGCATCCTACACCTCTCTCACCATTGATTTAGATCTGCTATTGTTCTCTTGTCTCTGGCTTTGTTGCCTCCCCCTTCCCTTTCTCCCACCTCCTCCTCTCCCATGTGGTTCCAGAAGTGCCAGCCCCATTATTTTCTCTCAGAAGTGGCATTGCTATAAATAGTTCCATGTCTGCTGACACTTACGGAATGTCTTCCAATTGGTCTGGTGAAGTGTCAAGCCCTGCCTACAGATTCTGAAGTCTGTTTTCAAGATTCCTTGAGTACTTCATTGCTTTGCTCCATTTGATAATCTGTTGTGCTCCCTTTCTGCTTAGCTCTGGTGTGTGTGTTTCTGTGTGTGTGTGTGTGTTGGGGGGGTGGGGGTTGTGAAACCAGGCACAATTCCAGCACTGTGTCTCCACTGCTGTTCTGTAGTGCTATGGTTCAAGTACTCTTTACAAGAAACCAAGAATGACCTCTACAAATGGAAGCATATTCCACGCTCATGGTTCAGAAGATGGAATATAGTAAAATGTCAGTCCTATTTAATGTGCTATAAAGTTTAATGCCATCTCGAAACAAATACCAATATCCTTCTTCGAAGAATTGGAAAAACTGATCACAACTTTATTTGGAGAGGGAAAAGCCTAGAATTAGCAAAGAACTCCTCGACAAACAGGACAAAGTCAGAGGACTTGCTTTCCTGGTTTTAACATCTCATATACAGCCATAGCAGTCACAAGAGTGTGGCATAGTGATGAATACCCAGACCAATAGAATAGAACAGGAAGTTAAAAAGAACATCAGCATGCAGAACAAAAGTTTCAAATTGAATTCAGATCCCCTCCTCAACAAGTGATGCTGGAACAAATGGTTATCTATCTGCACAAAAAATGAAGGAAGACTTTTACCTCATCCCATGAAGAAGAATAAACTCTAGGTGGATAACAGACCTTGGGGTATAACCCCAAACTCTAAGGGACATTAGTTAGGGAATTTTGACAAATCTAAGAACTTTGGTGCAGGAATAGGAAAGGACACAAGCACAGAGAAGCACAAATTGACAAGTGAACTAAAGTAAAGATAAAACACCTGTGTTCTCCAAAAGTCTCCACCAAGAGATTAATAAGAGAGCCCACAGATTGAGAAACATATTTAGAAATGACACATCAAAAAAGGACGTCTTACAAAAATCTACAATACTCTGTAAGCCTGCAATAAGAAAAAAGCAGATAGCCCATTAAGGAGATGGAGAAAAGACCTGAATATAAGTTATACAAATGCAGAAATCCAAATGGCTAGCAAATGTGTGGATCTGTTCCTGGTCATTAGCTAAAAGGGAAAAGCAATTCAAAAAAAATCCAATAGTAATAAATTTGTTGGCGATGTAGTGAAATAGGAACTTTCATCCACTGCTGATGGTTCTGTAAAGTATGTACAGCCATTAGGGAAATAGATTTGGTCATACCTAAAACAAATGGAAATAGAGCTATCAAATGACCCAGCAATCCCCATTACCAGCATATACTCAGAAGAAGTAAGAAACAGACTACCACCATACATCTGTGCTCCACTGTTCATCACAGGACAATTCAAAATTACAAAGACACAAACTAAATGTCCATCGACTAACAAATGGATTAGAAAACTCTGGTACAACATAAAATGGAGTACCTACTCATCCCGAAAAAAAAGTGATAAAAGCATGAAGCACATCATTGCATGGCACGGGAAGAGTTGGAGGCAATGATGCTAGGTGAAGTAAGCCAAGCACAAAAGACAAGTGCAACATGAGGTCATTGAGGTAAGTTTAAAAAGCACAAAGGACATAGGAGGAAAGCTATCAAATGGATAAATTCCCAGGGTCAGGTTCAAATACTCTGGCAGGGGTAAGACCCAACCCAGGACAGCATATGGAGTCAACTAAAAAGGATGGGAAAAGGAAAACAAAGAAGTGAAGGAACAGAGCACTAAACCACATTGGGCCAGGGTATTGTTCATGTCTCCACAGAAAAGTGAGAACGAGACCAGACTTCAATCTGGGCACCAGGCCTTAAGGACAAGATACCAGCATGAAGCAGAAAGGTCTGTAGGCTAGCCCCAGTCAGTAATACACTACAGAAAACAGCGCTGAACATACAGCCCAGGGAGAGGGGTGGAGAGGTTTTCCTCTACATGGAAGCAAACAAGGAGGGAGATAGAACCACATCCTTTTTCACCTAGCCTTGAGGATGATATTCCTGCTCAGAGCTGTCCATGCAGAGAGATGACCACGGGGTTAAGCCAACCAAGAGGCACATATTTGATTAGTTATGTCACTAGATATTACAATTCATGCCTGGCTACTTGGACAGGTCCCCTACCTCTTTGGTATCCTTTTCCATGGCCTCATCCTATATATATAGCAGGCTGTTTGCTGTATCTTGCCTCTCTGCTATATTTCTCTATCACTTCCAGCACTCCTCTTGTGTTGCTTTTTCAGTTTTCCTTTTATAAGATCATATCATCTGCAAATAATGATAACTTCACCTCTTCTTCCCCCAAAAGAATACTTTTGCTATCTTTCCTTTGTCACGTGTTGTTAGCTAGGATTCCAGGTCAATGTCATATAGAAGTGGAGACTAGGAGCATCTTTGTCAGATTCCTTTTTTTATTTACATTTCATTCATATTTTCACCATTGACTACTACATTGACTGTTGTTTTTTTGTATGTAGTTTGTATTATTTTTAATTTTCCTTCCATTCCTATCTTCTGGAGTACTTACACAGGACCATATGTTGGATGTTGTCAGGTGCTTTTTTTGAATCTATTGATATTATGAAGTGTCGATTATCCTTAATTTGTCAATGTGATGAATAATGCTGACGGACTTTTGGATGATGAACCATCCCTGTAATGAATCCCAATTGGTCCTAGTGAATTATTTGTGTAATATGCTTTTACATTCTGTTTGCCAGCATTTTGTTAAAGATTTTAAGTCTTTGGAGATATCAGTCTGTAGTTCTCAATTCTTAAGGGTTCCTTGCCCACTTTATGTTTCAGTTTTATGCTAGTTTCATAGAAAGTGTTTGAAAATTTTCCATCTTTTTCTATGCTCTGGAAGAGTTTGTGTAGAATTGGTGTCTATTCTTTTCTGAATGCTGAGTAGAATTCTTGTATGAAACCATAGAGTCCAGAGGAATTTTTCCTTGGTATTTGCTCGAAAATGTTGTCCATTTCCTCTATTGCTGTGGGTGTGCTGAGGTTCTTGATCTGCATCTGCCATAGTCTAGGGAAGGATTGTTTATCCAAGTATTTGCCCATGTCTTACAAGTTGTTGAATTCTTTGGAGTACAGGCCTTCAGAGTACTGTGTAATTAGTCTGTTCATTTCATTAGGGTTCACTATAATTTCCCCAGGTTCACACTTCACCCAGACTATTGATATTTGTTCCTTCTTTTCTTTGATTAGGTTTGGCAGCAGTCTATCACTTTTGTAAATCCTTTTGAAGAACCAGCTTTGGTTACATTGATTTTTTGCATTATTTTCTTGTTTTTCCTCTTATTTATCTCTGCTCTGATTTTAACTATTTCTTTTATTTTGTTATTAGTGCTATTGTCCCGTTGACTCTGATCCAATTGCTGGAGGTTTTATGCTAACATATCAATTGTAAGTCTCTCTTCCTTTTTCATGTGTGCATTTCTAGCTATCAAAATTCCTCTGATAACTGCTTTTTGCTGTGTTCCAAAAGTATTGGTACATCATAATCTCATTCTCAATGGTTTCTATAATCTTCCTGAGCTCATATCTGATCTTGGTCAATACCTACTCATTTTGCAATACAGTTACTCATTCTCAAAGTGTTTGTCCTCGTGTTCTTAATCTTCTTTGTGCTGATGTCCATCTTAGGTCTTAGTGGTCTTTGAGGGAATCATGAGTGCTTGAAATTACACAGGCTTGAATTATGTCCCAGCCTGTGGTCTACCTTCATGTATATGGCACAGGCAGGGGCAATCAATTGTCAGGCAATGGTGGGGAGAGCTCCCACAGCTATATGTGACTAAACTTAATTGGGATAAGGATCTAACTGATTGGACTGCAGGTGTGTACTGAGAGGGACCTAAGCTCAGCAACAGACACACCACAAGGAGAGAAGGGAGCCACTGGAAAGGGAGCAGCTCACCGTGGTGAGTGCTTGGGTGGACAGCTGCAGCGTGGGGGTCCATCTACAGTTGAGAAGGACACAGTAGGGTAATTGGATGGATCTGGGTGCAGTGATCAGGCTGAGGGAAGCCAGTTGGCAGGTGGTAGTCACAGCAGGGTCAGAAGAAGTGTGTCTGGCATGAGCTGATGGATCACTGGGACCAGATGGCAGATCACCTGGGGTTGGGGTGGGAAGGGGAGGTCACCTAAAAGATCAATGAAATACTTCAGGATGTTGCAGTATCTTTTCATTTTTCATTACCAGAATCCTCCCACTCGCCGTCCTGGACACTGAGTTCACGGATCACCATGGAGTTCCCAAAGTGGGCTGCTTACTTGGGCACCATCTTGCCAGAACTCAGCAAATCAGTTTCCTATTCAACAATAAATATATGTGTTGCTTCATGTCACTCCTTGTAATCCCCACAATGCTACAGCACTCATTTCACTTTCATCCAGTGTTTCCATTTCTTTGCTAGAAATTCTTTGCTAGAAATGTTTGCATTCTGTGATTTGAACTTGAGTAAATGCTGCACTTTTGATCACAACTAACCGATTATTCCGAGGAGTAGATTAGCTACCGATTGGTATTGCTCATCTTAAGCAGCTGTCTAGTTTTGTCTGAATGTTGAGCCACAGACTTGAGTTCACTTTCAGACGTGAAAGATGTGTAAGGGACAATTTCCAGGTTTCCACCTGTCCTTGTTTGACCAGTAAGCTTGAGTTGTGGATAGTCTGAGTTTTGTTTCACTTCTTTCTTCTACTCTTCACTGGACCTCCTAATGTGATCCTTTTCAGAATAGTTCATAGTTCTTCACCCCATATAGTTATTCCAGTTTCAAACTCATAGAGAATGAATTTTGCATAGTTCATTCATCCTTTCAACTGAAAATTTCTATATATGTTCAACTTTTTTCACCCTGCAGTTGGCGAGAGATCAATAATTGCACTTTAGATTGCTTTTCATGAGCTCCCAAGGCCCTAATTGCTATTCAACAAAATAGAAGGTAGAACATTTTCTTTTTGGACTGTTATTACCAAAATTAAGATTCTGAGTCTTCAGTTCTAGTAACTCATATCCTCAATAGGCTTGGTTATGGCTAAGAAGACATCAGAATTTCCCTGCTTCTCCCATATGTTTGACTAAAGGCGTTCTCATGGCATAGTGGATAATTTGTTGGGCTTCTAACCACAAGGTCAGCAGTTTGAAACCACCAGCCACTTGTGTTGCTATAAAAAAACGACTTTCTACTTCTGTAGAATTAAACTCTTAGAAACCCTAAGGAGGAGTTCTCTCCTATCCAGTGGGCTCATTCTGACACAGAATTGACCTGATGAAAGTGATTGTGTGCTCTACTATAGTCATAAGTATCTTTATAATATAGGTAAACAAAATGGGTAAACATGTCAATACATACACATAGACACAAGTACTCCCTCTCAAAAAAACCCCAGATTTTTCTCAAAGTTATATATCTCATTTTTAAAACACAATATCCTTATCATCTTCATGTACTCTCCATTACATTTAATACATTTGTCAAATCTGTGATTCCTTTCTTGAAAATATCTGTTTGGATGGCTGACAGCACTTGCCTAGTTTTTTGGGTTTTTCTGCTTCACTTCTTCTATGTCATAAAATCACTGTCCTTTCATGTACTTCTGCATTCAGAGAAACAAAAAGCAGCCATATAAAATGAGGTCAGGAGAGTAAGGTGTGTGGGGCAAGAGAGACATGCCATTTATTGGCCAAAATTCGTCCTTAGGGATGGCCCTGGGAGTGGGTGAATTGTCATAGTGGCAAAACCAGTCGCCCATCTGCCAAAAATCAGGCTTTCTTTGTTGTACACTGTGACACAATCTTTTCAGTCTGGTCCCCCTAACACATAAAAATAAATGAGCATCAGGTTTGTTTGTTTTTTTTTGGGGGGGGGGGTTCCCATTCATATAATCATGCTCCTCCTTCCCACATCTCTTCAGCTTGCATATCTTGTCTATCTGATATATCCACTCTAAAAGTATTTCTGTTGCATGATTGTACACATACTACTACTTGCCTCTGTTATATTTAACCCTTGTGGTCCTTCCAGTTTCCTCCTTTGCCTTCATCATTCTTTGCTGACCTCTTGCATATATTTTTCTCCTTTCATCCAAGGGTTTGCTACACTGTACATTACTGATCTTCTCTCTTTCCCACACCTTACCTAATGCTACTCTGAGTACCCGTCAAAGAAGGCTTCTAATTGTGCGAACACCTTTCTGATAGGTTATAATCATAATCTCATAAAGTATTTGTCCTTTTGTATTAATTTATGTTAACATAATTGCTTTGTGATATGACAGCATTTCCTTTTTGCATCCATTTCTGGCTTGGTTTTTATTTTCTTTTTGATGTAACTTTTAAGTGGGTTACTTTCAGATTGCAGACTAAGTATTTTATGGTGAATGTCACTTTATTAAATATATCAAAATCTACCTGACAACATGTAACAACCTGTTACATGTATGTATAATGTATGTGTGTTTCCATATGCCAAATCCACCATCATGAAGCCCACTTTGAGTAGCAGCACAACTATAGGGTGGAATAGAACTGTCCCCATAAGTTTCTGAGACTGTAAATCTTTACGTCAGGCCAGCTGCCTGCAACATCTTTCTCAGAGAGAACAGTTGGTGGGCTCCAACTGCCAATCTTCAGTAAGCAACTGGTACTGTAACCACTTTTACCAGGTGTGCTGATCATCTACCAGAGTTTTTTTTTTGGAACTGGAGCACTTTTTCCCCCCAAGTGGCGGTGGAGGGATGAAGGTGTGTCTTATGGGCTGAAAGTGTGGTACCCCAGGACATTTTAGCATACTGGTACTATTGGGCTCAGAACATTTTTTTCTTGTTTTCCTGCTCTAAAAACTGGGTGTGTCTTATGGTCAGGTGCATCTTGTGGTTTTTAAAAATATAGTATATAATATTCTTTGTTGTTTTTATATCCTGTTTGAGCTTGAGTTCCAGAATTAAGCTTGTGATACATTCATCATCACTTTGTGAACCTGTATAAATTACAAACGCCCTTGTGTTGATTTATGCCATATTTTCCATAAGTCATATAATTTTCCTTAAAACTTGTAGCTCATTGAATTTTATACCGTTATTGTTTGGACATCTTTGGGACTTGCTTTTTTTGCAAAAATATTATTCTGTTGATTGCTCTCTTGTTATCAGAAAATTTTTGCAAAAGAACTGAATGTTATTTTTTATCATTACTCATGAAAGATGGATGTTTTCCTTTATTATTTGAAAACAAGCTAGGCTAGGAGCACTGCTCTATGTTCATTTTTAATGGACTCTGGTGGGCCATGGTGGCACAGTGGGTTGAGCATCAGGCTTCTATTCTCCTTTTCACAGAACTATGAAGCAGTCTCCTTCTACAAAACAAAACAAAACCAAACAAAAAAACTTGTGAGGGCTGAGCCCCAGTGGCGTGAGTGAGTGAGTACAGGATTGCAGCCCGCGGGCTTGGAGGTTGAAATCCAGTGGCGGCTCTCAGGAGCAGCACTGGGTAGTGCCCACAACCACTAGAGGAAATGATGCCCAGAAAAAAAAAAAAAAACTTGTGTCAATGGGCGCAGTTATGCCCCATTAGGGTCACAATAGATCAGAATTAACTGTAGACTTATTTTTTAAGGTCTTCTATTGTTACAGTAAGTATTTTGAAATGTGCCCTCTATTTTAATTTGTGATTTTCCTGACATGGATTTTCCATTCTGAAGAACCATTTTGCAAGAGTTTCTCTTCAGTATTGGTTCTATCCAAAAAGGAAGCTTTGATTGATTTTCAATGATTACAAAGTTTGCATGGCTTTGAACAATTTGGCTTTTCAATCCATTTAACTCGACTCACTGAGCTCAAGCATAGCAATTGTGAGAGAAACACCGTATTGTAGTATGACAGTGCTGGGGAGATTATTATTGCCAAAAGACTAACCTAAGCTATATTGGAAGAAGTAGAGAAAATGCTTTTTAGAGACAGGATGTTAAGACTCCATGTACTTCAGGCCTGTTGTCAAGAGAGACCATTCCCCAAAGAAGAACATCCTCCTTACTACAGACATTAAAAAATTGAAGATCCTGATAAAAGGATTGACACAATGGTTGTGACATATGAATAATTATAAGAATAATTATAAGGACTAAATCATGTTTTCTTCAGCTGTACATAACTTTGCATTTAGTAAGAACTGACTTGATAGTCTCTAACATTTCTTGGACCATACTACATACTCTAAGATCAGTGACCACAAAGAAAAGAGTATCTCTTCAGTGTTAAAATATCATGAATTTATCTTCAGTTTATGTGATTTAGATTTTAATAAGATTAAAAGTTCCTAATCTTAATTTCTTCTTCCCTCAAGATTTGCAACACATTACTTTTTGTATCCCTTTAAGTTTGCTTATTTAAACTCATCAAAATATATTTAGTCCATACCATCAATATTCAGAATAGAGTTCATGGAAGGACAAATAAAATAATATTGCTAAAAATTCTCCTTTTCACATGTGCACAAACTTATTTCCAACAAAACATGTTAAATGTGTATCTGAAATCACAAGTTCTTGTAGTTTTACACCGGCGAGTGTCATTTAGGTTCCTTCAAAAAAAAAAAGAAAAGATCCAATAAACAGTGGATTCTTAGGCAGTGGCCAGACAAAGAGATCAGCTTAGAAGGATATGACAATTATTATTTTTTTGGGGGGGGGGGTGATCCTATAGGGATGATCCTTATCAATTTTCTATAATGACACAGGACTTGTTAGAAAGATGTTTTAAGAAAATGAAAAACTACATTAATTAGACAAAGGCCAAGGAAACTGCACCCTAGAGTCCTAGAATGCTTTTCAATCATGACCATGCATCTAGTCATTCTTCTCCAATTTGTACATGCCGATACCATGAGAATTTTGTTCTGAAACTTGACGCCACTCATTCAACAGACCCGATCTATTTCAGATTGCTTTTGTCCCCATCCATCAAGGCCTCAAATCCTGTTCCTTTACATCCCTTGAGGACACCTAAAACTTGTTTTGATGAGGTGTGAATTAAAGAGTGCTGAATTCTTTGAAGTAAGCTTAGAGAGAGCGAAACATCAGCTTCAGAAGTAAATAGATTTAAATGGAGAATATGTGAAGAAATAGCAGCTTCAAAGATTTTGACTTTGTAAAGATGTTTAATATTGTTAGCAAGATTTTTTTACTCACTTTCATTTACCGTAGAAGATTCTGTTTAGCTAGTTCTGATTTTCAGTGAACAGACTATAGATACTTGCTTTGGGGTTTGCTTTCCACCACTCTTATTCGAGTCGGCCTTTGTAATATAGCCAGGCTTTTCATCCTGAAATCCCAAAGCCAGATCCACTGCCATCAAGTTGATTCTCTGAGAAGGGTTTCTGAGTTTGTAAGTCTTTAAAGGAGTAGACACCCTCAACTCTTCCACACATGGAGCCGGTGATTTTAAACACCTGCCTGGTGGTTAACAGTGCAACATTTACCAGACAGCACCACCAAGACTATGGTTAATCCATGAAGATAGATAAATACAGAATACATATGAAACTATCATTAGCTATGGTCAGAACAGTGTCAGGGATGAAACAGGTACGACGATTGATTGATATGCAACTTCTCTAATCCTCTCAATAGAGTAAATATATAATGATAGTACCTATGCTCTTGCATAGTTCTTGCCAAAAAGGGAACTTTGGATTTTTTTTTAAACAAATCAATGAAAGTGTGAGTGAAAAGATATCAAAAGCACCATCCAACTTAATTTGTGAGAATACAAAAATGAAGTTTAGACATCAAAATGTGGATTAGATAGATGCTATGCTAATCTCTCTCAATTTAAGCAATTACTGTTTCTCATTTTTTTTGTTTTGATGCCATTCCAATGACTAGTAAAGTTTTCTATGGCAGAATTAACAAAACTGTGGCCTTCCAGAGCAATATAGTGGATTATATTAATTCTAGGCAACAGAGTAAGATACAGTGGAAGATACTTGTGATAGTCATAGCATATGCATGAAAAATAATTAGACTAAAAATTACCAATGCAAAATATTCAGGTAATCTCATGCTTACAGCTAAAAGATAAAAATTGAGAAAAGGAGAACATTTTGACAGAGCTATGAATTTATCCTTGGAATTAGCATGAGTTTAATATCTTAAAATTAATTTTAACATAAAATAAAGTGTTTTTAATAAAAATTTGTGTAGTGTGCTTGTGTCAATGTTTGCTTTAAAACAAAGGTGCACTACTATAATTGCACTTAATAAGTCGTGCACCTGGAAAAGGTTGAATTGGCCTAGGTTGTACAGGAGATATTGTTACTATTATACCAAAGAAAATAAAAAAGGAAAAGAGTAGCTGTGGGGGTTGCTTGTGTACAACCTAATGCCTCGTGGGATTTGATGGCTTGGTTTTGAGGCTTGGGGTCCGGGTTTCATAGGATATCCCAGTTAATTGGCACAAAATATGGACAGTGCTTCTTTTCTATGTCCCTGTTTGCCATGCAGTTCCTAGGATTTTAAAAGTTGCAAGCAGTCCTCCAAGGGATACTGTTTGCTCTCTACATGCATAGAAGAAAGAGAGTTCAAACATTAGAAGAAAGTGAAGCATGTGGTTAATTACCCCCATTAATACCTGCCTCCTTTCTCTTGTGACCAGAAGAACTAGATCACGCCAAGATATCCCCTTACCGAGCATTTTGATTAAAAATAAAAGGCCTAGGGCTGAGCCCTGGTGGCGTAGTGGTTGTGCGTGGGACTGCGGCCCACTGGGATGGAGGTTCAATTCCAGCAGCGGCTCCACAGGATGAAAGGCTGGGCCTCCTACTCCCACCAACAGAGGGCAGTGATGCCCCCCCAAAATAAATAAATAAAAGGCCTACAGAAGAATCTACCCAAACATGGAAAATATAAAACAACATGTATAATGTTCATGCACTCCAGACTTTTAAGAGCTGTGGATTCTAATTATAGACCTGAATCTATTGCCCTGAAATAGTCTTTAAAACTTAAAGCAAAAAAACACACAAATATACAAAATACCTGCTGAACCCTTCTCGGCACTAAATAATACTATAGCTTTCCTAAGCTGTAACAAAAAGTCTACCTTGGGCATCATTCTCTTTGAAGAACTGCCACATCTTTCTCCCACAGAATGGCAGTTGAAGTTGAATTCAAATAACTAACCTTCCAATTCGTACACACACACACACACACACACACACACACACACACATATATATATATATATATTTAATCACAATGTGATCAATATGAGTTGTAAATAAGGCTATACAGGTGATAATAAAATATCTTCAAGTTATTTTCTGTTTGTTACTAGTGCAGTTATTATACATTGGTCTTTAATATAATTTCATGCAGAATCCTTGCTGTGTTGTTAGTACTGTACAGTAAGCTCTGACAAGCAGTGACCAGAAGAGATTGTGTGAGTGACACCTCCAACCTCCATCATCAGTAGGTAGGGAAATCCAACCACCCACCAGCCCAAAACCATTTGTCACAAGGTGGATACCAGACACTCTTCATCCTCCTCTACCCTATTCTGACACCAGCTATACTTATGATATTCAACTTCTTCAGGGGTTTAATAACTCCTCGCAATGACCACACAGACTTACAGACATGACATAAATATAGTGAATTATTAGGAAAAGTAGGAAGTTACAAACCTGCTACATTACAGTTCTTTTATCCGGAATTTCTTAGCAATGCTGGCAGGCATGTATATGTACTCTTCCATTTCTCAGACACGTGGCCCCTGAGCCTCTGCCTCCTTGGGTCAGGAAGCCTGGTCACCACTCTGTGTCTGTGTTGGTGTTGTTTCTCTGCTTTGTCAGATGGTCTTGATATTGTGGACCTCATGTGCTCCTGCTACCTGCATTACTCCAGAAAAGGATCCCAAATATAAACTGATAAAAAGTGAAAGCTTTGAGGGAAGAAAAGGCGAGTTTAATATAATGCAGGGGCTAAAACAAAAGCAGGACCAGTTTATTCCATCATGTAGAACAAATAAAAGCATAAGATAGGAATAAAAATATATACAAGAACAGAGAAATATATATATATAAATAATGGCTAAGATTCACACTTCCTTTTTTTGTTTGTTTGGGGGTTTTTTGGGGGGTTTTTTTTGGCATCACTGCCCTCTGGTGGTGGCAGTAGGCAGCCCAGCCTTTTGCTCCTGTGGAGCCGCTGCTAGAATTAAACCTCCATCCTAGTGGGCCGCAGTCCCGTGCACAACTACTACACGACTGGGGCTCATCCCCACACTTCCTTTTAAAAATAGTGGAAAATCAGAATTTTAAAATTATTTTACTTATTAGTTGGTATTTAATACATATATCATATTCCACAGGTCAGTCACTTCAAGTAGAATTGTACAACTGCTAACCACAAGCAGTTTCCAATTATTCTTTTTCTGAAAGAACTCCTTGACATTGTCTCCCTCTTACCCCAAAACCACCACTCTCAGCCCCTTACCTTGAACCCCTTATTCTACTTACTGTCTCCATAGGTGCATCAATCCTGGGTTTCATATACTGAAAGTCACAAAAGCAAATAATAGGGTTTCAAGAGGGTGACCTCTAGGAGATAAAAAAAAGAAAGAAAGAAAGAAAGAGGGTGACCTCCATTGACATAATATGAACAAACACCAAAGAAACAAAACAATACAAACCAAAAATATACAATATTTTGCAAGCCATACCAAGTCCAGCCTACATCATAGGGTAGATCTACTGACACCATTTTAACTATGTTTTAACTGTCCAGGCCAGATTTATGCCTTTGATCTTCTCTACTCCTCTATCCCAAACACTCTGTTTAGAGAACACTTTCCTTCCAGCCTCAATATTAGACACGGGGAGTTCTCCAGTCTTATTTCCTATGTATTTCCACAAGTGAATCTTGGACTCTGTCATCCATCGCCTTCTGCACACAGGTTTCTCATAATTTAGACTCTGATATTAATCCCTTCTTTGACTTCAGTTCTTCGGTGACTGATGATGGTGTTCATCTTCCATATGGACCTAGTTGACATCTCTCTTAGATGGCTGGCTGCCTGCTTGGAAACAAGCCCTTAAGACCTCAGATGATATATTATCTTACAGCCAGGCACCATCTAGATTCATCACCACACTTTGCTATAGTACTGATATCATCTGCACTTCCTGTGGGCAAGCATTGAGCAGGACCTTGATGTAAGAACTAATTGTTCTTCCATTGGAACTAGAATTTACTGCAAGGGCAAAACCCATTCTTGGATCTATGCTTTTGCTTCTGTTTTTCCCCCCCTTCAATTTGCTACATCTTGAGAATTGATACATGTCATATCATTCCATAGCTCAATCACACCAAACAGAATTGTACAATTGCTTCCATAATCAGTCTCCCAGCATAGTTTTCCTTCCTGGACCCCTTGACATCATCTCTCTTTTATCTCCCCCACTCCAGAATGGACATCCCCCTCCCCTTAAAATCCGTGTTCTATTTCCTTTCCTTACAGGAGAGGCACTAATTCCCTGATGTCTTTTTTTGCATTTTCATCCTTGGTTTTGGTATAGATGAATCCAATTGATTTGTGCTTTTTAATCATTTGTCCTGTTACTCTACTAGACTCCTCTCCTGTTTCCTGCAAACTATTGTGTACCCTTAGAATTCTCAGAATATAAAATCATATCATTTGCACATAGCAAGTTTCATTTATTCTTTACCCAACTGAATATCCTTTATATCTTGCAGTTGGCTTATGATACTGGCTGGGACTTCCAGCACAATGGTGAATAGAAATGGGGACACTGGGCATTCTTGTTTGGTTCCCTTATTCCATAGACGTGTCTTTAGCTCTTTTCTATTGAGTGTAATATTGGCTATTAGTTATTTCCTTTATGGTTTTTATTGTTTTGTGGATTTTTCCTTTTAACACTATCTTCTTAAGACTCTTTGTTAGGAATGAGTGTTGAATGTCATTAAATACTTCTTTTTATGTCAACTGATATGATCATATGACCATGAAACATTTTTGTCAATTGGGGAATTACACACACAAGCAATCATTTTACTAAAATAATACTAATAGAAAAATAAAAATCAGATTGCCATACAACTCATTGCTGATTGCTTTTTACAAATTGTAAGCAAGACAATGTAAGCACCATTAGTATAAGTACTATATATGAACTCTTACTGGCTCCAGTGGTGGATAATACTATAAGCAATAATTTCTTACACTTTCCCTGGTAATTCACAAAATAATGATCTGTCAAAATTGTGCAGTAATAATTTTAAGATTGATATGGATATATTTCAATTTTGGCTTGCTCTCAAATTGAAGCACTTCCTTGATTAGCAAAGATTCGCTGAAATTACTCTTATAATGACTTACTTTAGCTTCAAGAGAAAGGACTGGCAATCTCTCAAAACTGTGGTGCATTGGTATGCCACTGGCACATGAACAAAGATGAAATGGAATGTAAATCAAAACTGTGATGCACTGTAGACTGTCAGATATGATTGTTAAGCTAAAATCTCATAGGAAATACTGATAAAATAATCATGACCAATATTCACTGAATGCAAATATTTTTAAAAATCAATAATTGCATCCATAACTTTAGTGGTGTTGCCTTCAGAACTAAAGTGTACTATTAGTATCTGGCAGAATTTCAAGGTGAGGATATTTTTAATATCTCAGATGATGTAAATATAAGCTGGTTAACTTAAAATCTGATGCAATGTCAATGTACAAACTGTCAATGTCTCATAGAACTAGGCATTTTCTGTACGATAGTAAAGAATTTTACTAAGTGAATCATTTTTCTTTTCCTTGATAGATTCAATAGTTTCATTCAGGGGAACTTCAATTTAGTTAAGAGCGTTCTGATCTCTAAGATGAGACATGGCCATGAGACAAAGCTAACACATGACTACAAATAATTCCATTACATGAACTCTTACACTTCCCAAATAATTTTACTCTAGTAAACTTACATACATGCAAGTTCTTTTTTAACTTAAATTCTTATACAGCTAAAATATATTTAATGTTTAAAAATTGTGAGACTACATATATTACTAGAGAAAATATTTTGAAAGGCATCTATAAATCCAATTTTGAGGCTGAGCCCCAGTGACATAGTGGTTGAGTGCAGGACTGCGGCCCACAGACTTGGCAGTTCAAATCCAGCAGCAGCTCTCCAGGAGCAAGGCTGGGCCTCCCACTCCCACCAGGGGGCAGTGATGCCTCCCCCCAAAATTCCAATTTTGTCAATTAATTTATTTTGAATATGCTAGTGAAGGTCTCTCACTAAATGGCTTAATAATACATCCTTTAGGAAAAAAATGAGCACTCATCAATTTATCTTCATGTTTAGGTTAGTGCTTTGTTTTGTTAGGCCCCTTTTGTAGTATAGCATTTTATATTTGCCTAAAGATGATTTATTGCTTTGTCTGTAAAAACTATAATTTACAAGTTATTTCCACGGAAATAGTTGGTGGTATACACACTGAATTCAATGCCTTCCCTCTGGTGATAGTTGTAAATATTATGTATGAAAATAGGTTTGTTCTAGATTTTACTGTATTAAACATCAATAAAACAATAGTTTGTTAAAGTTAAATTCATATTGAAGCATTCCTGTCCATTTGTAGTCAGTTAATTAAAATCAATTGTAAAATCTAATTTGCATAAATTAGGCTGGCAAAATAGAATCTTTTCAGTTGTAATTTTAGTCAGTTGCCTAATTTAGACGTCTCAATATATTGTTGTATAAGCCAAAATTTTCAGCATATTTTTATGCAGATAAAATTTCCTCGGCTTCTACTTGAGTGAGGGGTCCACATACCTGTTCTCCATGCAGAGCGGGTGTCTCGGTCTCTCCTGCAGCCTCTGTGCGCGGGCCATGCCTGCTGATAGCACTGCTCTTTCCTCCTTCGTGCCGATGGCCTCGTGCCCTCCTGGACAAGAACCTGCCCGCTTCTGTGTGCTGGTACGTGGGGCGCACCGCATCCTTGCCAGGGCAATGTCCATGCCGCCACTCTCCTTCTCCCGCTCTTCTCCGAATACAAATACCAGTAGATCTCTCATCTTGGATACACAGTACATTTATTTACAGTACTTAGTCTGCTATATTTTGTTTTTTGCTTTTATTTTCTTATTAACCGCTCTCTCGACACAGTGTTGACCATGCTTGCATAGAGCAGCCTGTGCTCAGGCTCATAATATACACTCTTGAGTTGATACTCACTGTGTTACTGCATGTGTTGCATTAGCACTTCCCGTAATAGGCAGTAATGCTGCATATGCAGTAATGGAGCACATGCCATAATGAAGCGCATGCCGTAACACACCGTGTACACAGCCCAGCATGTATATATATTATGAGCCCTAACACAGGCTGTTCTGTGCAAACAAGTCACGTCATTACATTCTGAAATCTCATCCTACCAAATTCTCCAAACCCTGAATTACTGTCATTTCCCTTGGAGATCCAGCCTGTTTTGGGTCTCATGATGTCTTTTGAGTGCGATTCTTTTGGAGGGTATGTGTTTTCTGTATTCGTCTATCTGTCTTGCTGCATTCTATTGCTAATTATGTTACTTCTTTATGTGTATAGTTGTCTGGAGGCCACCATTTTTTACTATAAATTGATTTAAGAATTATAACTAGGGCTTATTTTTGGAGTACGGCTTATGGTGTGCTTTGAGAATTCAATCACTATGGTGTGGCATTCGTTTTTGAAGTTTTTTTTTTTTAAATCCTATTAGAAATAGATCCCAATCCTTCTAATCCTGGACCAAAACAAAACCCCAGGTCACATGAAGTTGGTGTCAAACTTAAGGTTGTGCCAAGAGCAGAAGAAAACAATAACAGTATTGCAAGAAGGGAATTTTGTGTGGATAAAAAAAACAAGTGTGGGAGTGGTGGAAAACGAAAGTCGAATTAAAAAAGATTCCAAAGGCAAAAAAAAGCTTGACATGGTTTAATAACTTCATATGGGACTCTAGAGACAGGGTTGTATAAATGGGTAATGGAGTGTTATCAAAATGATTATTGTGCAACACACATGGGAATTCGCTTACGTGCCTTTCAAATAATTAAAGACAACAAACTAAAAAACACCAGGCATTGGGCATTTTGTTGCATCAGCGGGATGATGTACCTGCTTAATGAATAGGTCTGTCCTATGTAACAAAGAATAAAGATTTCACAGAAGATGGCAAAAGTACTTGATAAAAAATGAAGTCATTCCATTCATTCATCATAAAACAAAGAATGATCCATAACTATGAGTGGGAGATATTGGCAATATGGACAAAATACCTATGACCTTTTATCTTCCATGCAACAGAATTTTGACAAGTTTGGGTGACAAAACTACAGTGTTTTACTCAGAAATCCAGGAAATGAAAAGAGCAACAAAAAAAAAAACCCAAAATATTTCACAGTCATTCTGTCATGTTTTGCTAATGGAACTAAGCTGGGACCTGTCATTATTTTTATAAGAAAGACCTTGCCTTAAACGGTCAAATCCCCACCACAAATTATAGTGCATACACATATTAAGGCTGAATGAATGAAGACAGAACAAAAAAAAATTGGCTAGAAGAAATTTGGAACAGACAACCAGGAGCAGCCTTAAGAAAAGAACCATCATTGCTAGTTTGGGATATGTTCAGAGACCTCACATGTGATGACAAAAAAAAAAAAAAAAAAAAAAGGCAAAGTCTTCTCAAGTTATGTTGTCCTTCGTTATTCCAGGCAAGCTTACATCTGTATTGCAGCCCCTACATGTGTGTTTAAATAAACCCTTCAAAGACCATGTGCAAAAAATGGGGTATGAACAGATGTCATCTGGTCAAGCCCAACTGTCAAAAATTGAAAATCTGATGAGCCCAGCATAGAATTGATAACATAGTGGGTCCCTGATGGAAGGAAGGAGATTCCAGAGGACTTGGTGCAATGCACCTGCAAGAAAGGTGGCCTTAGTAATGCTATGGATGGCAGTGAAGACAGCACCTTGTGTGAGAACGACAGCAGTGATGGTGATGACTCCGAACTCCGTGATGATGACAATGTCTGTGTTGATAACCTCACACCAGCTAAAGCTGAAGCTCCATTTGGACTTACAGATGATGATGAGGAATCCCGCTTTGATGGATTTTAACTTTTGTGTTTCATCTTGGTTGCTGATTGGCTAATGTTTGTGTACTTTTAAAGTTATTGTTGATATCATCTTGTTTTTGTTGACCCCTTTTCCACTTACAGAGCTAGTTTACTGTTTTTCTTTGAGATAAATATTAAAAAAAACATTTTGCTTACTGATGCCTCACTTAATGTAATTTTATTGGTATCTATTTTTATTTTGAAATTTACCAGTGTCTGTTGCATGACCCATTCCAAAACTCAAGTCAATGAGTTTTTCCAGATATTTTGGGGTAAAATTAGGTGCCTAGACTTATATTAGAGTTGGCACATACTCAAGTATATATGCTATATGATATTGTCAAACAATACAAATTTCAAGAAAACATAAAGTTATGGAGTAAATTTGTATAATTTGTTCCTTAGTATAATGTAGCAATTTGTTAGACTCAATCATTAGTTTGAATTAAATATTGAAAATTCTTATGGAATAAAATGGGATCTTTGACAAGTATATGAAAGTGAGTCCAAAGAAAAGGAACATATTAAATAGAGACTGCAAATAAAGAGTTATAGTTTTTTATTATTGTTTTCAGGTTTTAGTGGTGTTTTGTTATTGTTAGATGCCATCATATTATTTTTGACTCATAGAACTCCCATGATATAGCAGAACTCTTTTGTTCTGGTTACAATATTTATGGGAGCAGATTGCTAAACTTTTCTCCCATGGCATAATTGTTTGAACAGCCAGTCTTTTGGATAGCAGTGGAGAATATACCTGTTTTGTCATCATGAGTCTTTAGGATTTAGTGGCACTATTGAATACATAATGAGTGCTGGTTTCTCAATGGCCAAGCCATCTGTTACTGATCAAATGGTTAGTGGTTCAAACTAATTAGCAGCTACTCAGGAGAAGAAACTTCATGATCAGCTTCAGTAAGGATTAAACCACTACCATTGAATTGATTCCAAAGCAAAGCTACCCTGGGAGACAGAGTAGAACTATGCCGTAGGGTTTCAATGACTGTAAATCTTCACTGAAGACTCTCATCTTTCCTCAGTGTGATTGGTAAACTTAAACCTCAGTCAAGCACTTAAACCACTATATCACCATGTCCCCTTCTGGTTAAGATTACAGCCTCTGAAAGCAGCTATCCCTTGCTCTACAGGATCAGGATGAGTCAGACTTGGCTGGATAGTCCACAATGGCAAATTCAATGTATATGTGCATATCCACTTCATTTTATCCCTATCAGAATTTCATCCTGAATAGAAGTTGGAGTGCTGGCCTCTTCTCCCATTCTAGAAGAACATTTAGGGACATTAAGCTTGAAGATGAAATAATGAGAAATGTGGTTGGTGAAGAGAGCGGTTAAAGAGTTTATAGGACAATTATCCACTTGTGAATGTTATGTTTGAATATGATGAAATTCCAGCAACTTGTCACTGAAATTTCTTTCTCCAGGTGAGTTTTCTATTCAATACTATATATATATATATATATATATATATATATATATATATAACCTGAAACCATCTGAGAATATTTAATTTGTTCTGTTTTCAATAATATTGATTGCAAGCTTATCTTTTCTAGATATATGACAACTATTGTATGGGGTGTATGAGATTGGGCAGTGTGTTATTTATTGTACAGTTTGAATTCAAATTACGATGAGTCAAACCTGACGCAATCACACCTACCAACACAATTTCTACTTAATATTGCAAGACACACATTAATTAATATAAACTGTAAATGATAAACCTTCAATAAACTAGCAGAATTACTTTTAATTAATCTAGAATTCCCACTTATTTAACAATTCAGAACTCTAATCCAGATATCATTATTTGAAAACTAAACACAGAATTATAGTTTAACTGAATACAGAAAATAGTCATTTACTCTTTACTGAAAACTGGTTTATATATTTTTTCTAGTTATTCATGATTTAATAAATTGAGTCACTTAAAACAAAACCCTATATATTATATATGGGAGTTTGGCTTTCAAGCACGAGTTATGAGTATCGTAAGGAAAAAATCCAAGTTGCTCAACATTTATTTCTTAAAAACACTAACTTAAAAATGATTTATTTAAAAAATAACATAGATAAAATTTTCACCATTGCCAGAATAGATTTTATCTTTTCTTCAAGACTTATTTAAGTATATGGACAGATCAATTTAAGATTTTTTTTTCAAAATACAAGCCAACATTTAAAAATTAATATATAAAATGTTAATAGGCATTTATTTATTTAACTGGCTTTGCATGTAAGCAAGCAACTGTACAAGATTTTTCAATGTGTGTGTGTAGCGGTCATGTACTTATGTTAATTTTATGATTGAGATATAGGGGTAGAGTCTAGCCTGTTAATCTGGACATAGCCATTGAGTAGCCAATGAGGCCTCTGTGTGGGCATGGCTTTCTCCTGAGACTTCTGGGAAATCTCACGATATTTCCCTCATGGAGATGAGAAGCTATCTCCCAGTTGTTGGGAGTGAGTCTCAGACACGATGAATTACAGACAAGACAAAAATGGCAGCATCTGAGGAGCTGAAGGAGCCAGAGGAAAAGCCTTACCCTGATGGAACCAGACCTCTGAAGTTGGCGAAGCCACGTGGAGACCCCTGCCAGCGCTGAGTTGCTCTACCACCACTGGATGCTGTTGATGGACCTTGAGCCCTGGAAGTGAGAAGCCATGGGGAGCCCCCTGCCAGCTCCAGGATTCTGCACCCACTGACCTGTGACTTCGTGAGTCGGAAGGAGATGATATAGACTGGTATCAGGCATGTGGACTAATATTGGACTTATGAGTTTGAACTGGGGTGACTTCTCATGTCCTATTCCTCTTGTATATAAACTGTATCCTTATATCCATATGCGTTTCTATGGATTTGTTTCTCTAGTCTACTAGGACTAACACAATGTGGGTTGGGTTAATTGAACACCATGAATGGATGTAACTCTATTTAGTTTTTACTAGAATGCACATCAGAAATGTGAAAACTTTATTTTTCAAGACACTCAGGCATTCAACATTTCAAATTCTTAAAAAAATTGGCACTCAATTGGTTCTCTGGGCCATTTGATTGCCACTTAGAATGGCTTCATATGATGCTTATACAAAAAGGTGTTGAATAAGCAAAACTCAAATGAATTAATCAATGATAGCCACACAACCACTTATTTTTATAAGATGATTTAGCACCAAGAATATTATAAATAAGCTACTTCTGTAAATAATTGTGATTACAGTGCCTCATTAAGCCTTTAGTTATAATTTATCTAGACAGTAAACACTCAGCCATTTGCTCCACCAAGGAGTTTCAGGCATCTGAAAGCATGCTCCTGAAAGCTAATGCCTCCTTGTCTTTGTAGTCCATGTATCATACGATTAGAACATTTGGCAGGTTGGGTTATTCAGAATGCACCGTCAATCCACATTACACCTACTACACTCACTAGTTCTGCTGTCAGGGGCCCTTTTAAAACTCTAGTTGTTGAGATAAATATTTGTCAAAATAGTGAATCTGGGAGCTAATAAATTGATAGTTGCCAGGAGAGTCTTATGATAGCTCAGTATTCATCAAAACTCTTTCTGTTATCAAAGAAAGGCATGACATTTTAAAAATGTACTATTGGCTCTAGATCATCTATATACAAAAGTTGTGTATGACATAGTGAAATATTGATATTAATATAGAAGAAAGTAAAGTTTAATTGTATATATAAATGCCTTAAATGTATTTGGAATTAGTTTATCAAAATCTTATCTATAAGAGTTAAAATTGAAAAAAAAAGTTAAAATGTTTAGTATAAAAATTTTAAGCATTGAGGTAATTTTCAAAATAAAAACAAAGAGACAATATTGGGAAAGAAAAACAGATCTAAACTTTTAACTCTAGTACATAAAGAAATATTTCATATTCATATATATTTAAAAGATTTGAAAATATCACTAGACTAACATTATAAATCATTAACTAAAAAATTTGAACATTTAAAAAGCCACAAGGTATGAGAAATTAAGTTTAGTATCCGTAAGTATAAACAATTAAAATAAAACAAACATGAAATATGATAGCTTACAGAACAAATTAAAATGACCTTCTTAAACAGAAAGACAAAATTTCCTGTTCTTTGGAGTATATGAAAATGGATTAACATATATTGACAATTGAAGTGGGAGTGATGCCAATATTCTAGATAGTATTTGTGTAATAGTAATCAGCATTTTTAAAAAAAATAATTTTCCTTTAACTATTAATTTCACCTTTAATGTGTTCTTTAATAAACAATTGGATAAATCAGCACACGAGCTTGCAAATATTTCATCCCCAAATAGTTCTATATGAAAATATTTAAAAGGGGGAAAATTAGTATCTGTATGTTTATCAAAACAAAATTAGTAATATTGTGCTCCTATTATTGCAGGAATTATAAGCCATCAAAATTATAATTTTTGTGAACATAGTGACCATAGCATAATGGCATATTAATTTTTAAAATATTTACAGTATAATTCTATTTTTGTTAAGTTATTGTGTGTGTATATAGTTTCAGAAAATAAAAACAACAAAAACCAGGAGGGAATGAATCTAACTTAAGATCTGCCTGCATAAGAACTATGGGGTTGATGAAGAGTCCTGAAAGTACTCAGGCTGCCAAAAGAACAAACAAATGCATCATGGAAGAAGTACAGCCATAATGTTCCTGAGAAGCTAGGCTGCTGAGACTTAGACTTATGTAATTTGACATATTATCACTGGAAAAGGAAGTCACGCTCTATCAGGTGGATGAGCTGGGAAAAAGAGAAAGACCCTCGACATGATAGATTGCTACAATGACTGCAATACTGGGTCCAAACAGCACAGTAATTGGGAGGATAGTGCAGGCCCAGGCAGAGTTTCATTCTGTGGTGCAGAGGGTCTCTATGAGGCGGGAATTATTCCATGGTGCCTAACAACAAGCCTCCACAAGAGAATCATACATAATTCTAACTCATTTTCTTACTACCTGTTTACTTTTGAAATGATCTTTTGATTTTGAAGCTGTCAATATACACTTAAAAATGGAAATAGATCTCACATCCTTTCATAAAATATATTGCCATAGATAATAATTTTAATATTTTTCTGCTATATAGAATTGTTGGGAGTCATAATTAAATTGTTGGCAGTGCGCTTGATTTTGTTTTGGATTTAATATATGAAATAGAAGCAAGAAAACAAAAGCAAGGAGAAGAAAACAAATACAAATAACAAAATACATTTCCTAGGCACTTTGGCATCAATGAGTCAGATTTTTAAAAGGAATTATTTAAATGAAATAAATTACTTATTATTCTATTTCCAAATGGATTTGAAAATGGCATATATCATAGATAAATGCAAAAAACTCCTTAAAGCAAGTATATAAATGAGCCGAGCAATGTTTCTGAAAGGTAAGAAGGATGGAGAGATCTGAAAATTAAACTGAATTAAGATTTGTAATAGTTAGAAAACAGTATAAGGCATCATTGGCATTTATCAGAAAATCAATTGAATGAGCTTCAATCAAGGTTAAAAGTGAACTTTAAAAGTTTACATAGGCTGAGCACCGGTGGCGTAGTGGTTGTGCGCGGGACTGCGGCCCACTGGGATGGATGTTCAATTCCAGCTCCACGGAGCAAAGGTTGGGACTTCGACTCCCACCACCAGAGGGCAGTGATGCCACCCTCCGAAAAAATAACAAAAACAAAAACATAGATCCTCATGTTTCTAATAAAATAATCTTGAGTTCATAAAAATAAGGACACTTTTGTTCTTCTCTAACTCCTGAGAAATCATCAATGGAATATGAAATTGACATGATCTTCATAATATTGCATCTGGTATAAACTTAAGACATCTATCTATACATGAAGATATGTAAGTTTAAGCCATCCTTTGATCATGTGAATTGATATAGGCTTAAAATTTAATGAATGAAATATCAAGCAAAAGTTTAGACAACTGTCAAATACCAATTTGATTGAATTATATGAAACCAAGGGGAAAAAATCCTTTCTAGCAGGCTTAAAGGCATTATTTTTAAAAAACAAAACTAATCTGAATTCCAGCCATTAGTGAAAAGCAACCTTTTCTCATATTGTACTTATTAAGAATGTAATTAGATATTTAACTCAATTTGTACATTTGGCTTTTAAACTTTTGTTTTCTCTGTCTGAATAAAAAATTAAAAACTTAAATGAAATTGGAAAATGCATTTTTGTAATAATACATTTGTTTGGGATCCTGAGACATAAGGGTTATTTTGATAATATATTCATATTAGATGTTAAACTTGGCAAAATTATTAGAATAAGAAAGAAAATAAGTAATACACTCAAATCATTTCACTCCAATTAGTTCAAAATGCAATCAAGGTACATCTAATTACATTTAAAAGGATGAGCTGGCATTGACTCCATGGTGGTGAGAATTATGCTTATTGCTATGAATACCTCATAAGAAATATAATAGCATAATTAGAACTAAGTTTGCAAGATTCCTTTAACACACACACACACACACACACACACACCCCTTTATCACAAAATTTGCTAATTAAGGGCCCACCCAACAGGGTCAGACCTTGACTTTGGGCAATTTCGGCAGGAAGGACATTATTGCCCCACCTAAAGCAAGTACTGGGTGGTGAAGCATGCTTTTCTTTCTTCTGGCTTCTGGGCCAGGGCAATGTTGAGAGGCTTGGTGCCCAAGAAGTGGCCGTTCATCTCGGCCATCGCTCTGGTTGCCTCCTCAAGAGAGGCAAAGCAGATGAAGCCAAATCCTTTACTTCGACCTTCTTCCTGCATCACCTTCACTCTGCTAACGGATCCAAATGGGGAAAATTCTTTCCTCAGTTTTTCATCATCAATAGTGTCATCCAGGTTCTTAATATAGAGCTTCACTCCCTGGCTCCAGTGGATTCGCTCTTGTCTCATCTGTTGAAACATTTGCTTCAACTCGGCCTGTCGCTCGGTTTTCTTTTGCGCCCGGCTTACAAATATCAGCTGCCCATCTAGTTCCTTTCCGTTCATTTCTTCCACGGCCTTTTTGGCAGCCTCGTGGCTATCAAAGCTCACAAAGCCAAAACCTTTGGATCGTCCACAGGAATCAGTCATCACCTTCACACTCAGAGTTGTACCATATTGGCTGAAAATCTCCTGCAGTCTCTTCTCGTCCATGCAAACTCCAAAGTTTTTAATGTAAACATTGGTGAAGTCGTTGGTTGTGTTTTGGAGCTCGGCTTCTCGATCCTTGCGGGTCTTGAACCTGCTAACAGACACCCTGCAGGTCTTCAGCAAGGTCCCATTCATCTCGTCAATGGCCCTGTCGGCCGCAGTCTGGTTCTGAAAGTGGACGAAAGCGTAACCTTTGGAGCCTCGATCATCGCTCATCACCTTGGCCGACAGAATCTTCCCAAACGTCGAAAAGTGTTCATAAAGGGCCTTGTTGTCAATGGATTTATCCAGATTCTTGATAAATATGTTCCCAATTCCAGATTTCCTTAAGTAGGCATCCCTTTGAGACCACATGAGACGGATGGATTTGCCTTTGATCTCGTCAAAGTTCATGGTGTCCAGGGCTTTCTGGGCATCGGCCAGCTGCAAGAAGTTCACGTAGGCATAGCCCAAGGAGCGGCGGGTGACCACGTCTCTGCAAATGCGGATGGAAAGCACGGGCCCCACAGCGCTGAACTTCCGAAACAGCAGGTCCTCGGTGACCTCGGCATGGAGGTCGCCCACATACAGAGAGGCCATGCGGTACTTGGCTGCGACATTCATCTCGCTGCCTTTCCCCAGCTCAACCCTGTCCCAGGAATTCCTGGAGCTGTTCCGCAGGGAAACCGGCCAGGCCCAGGCTCAGGGCGGGCCCAGGTGTGGGGGGCTCCGGAGCACAGGTCCCGGGCTGAGCGATGGGGCGCACCCCCAGCTCTCGGGCTCCGAACCTGTGCTCCCAGAGAAGCGCGGCCGCCACCCCTCCAGCGCCCCCGGGAAGGCGTCAAGGGAACTTTGAACTTTCTCCCTGGCCCCTCGGGCGGCTCCCTCTCCCCAGCAGCGCCCTCTCCCCAGACGCCGGTCCAGGGGTCCGGACGCCCGCAGCTCCCGCAGCGGGGGGAAAGTTACCGCGGCCCCAGGAGGCCGGAGCTCGCGTCCCGCCACGTCGGGTGGAGCGTGCGCCGCGGCGGCGACGACGAAAAGTTCTGGGTTCTGGGGACCCGGAGGTTCCACACGGCGCCCAGGAGGCCGGGCCCGGGACGGGCGAGGAAGGCGGGCCGGGGCCAGGGCCGGGCGCGGGGCCTGGCGGGCGCGGGCTCACCCACGCGGCGGCGGCGGGGCCGGGCCCCCGGAACTCGCGCGCCGATCGGACGTCCCGCGCGCTCGCGGCCCGCTGCGCTGGTTCCTGGCCTCTCTTGTCCACGCTGTCTCCCTTGCCCCGGCCCTGCCCCGCTCCCCCTGCCCCCACCGCAGGCGTCGGCCGGAGAAACCGGAGGCGCCGGCGGGTGGGGAAAAGGAAGCTGAGGGGAGGGGCCCGGACGCCCCTGCCCGAGGGCCGCGCGCCGCGGGCCGCCAGCACAGGCCGCCTCTCCCGGGATGAGGCGCTCCCGAATTCCTGGGCCGCCCTGCGAGCGCCCCGGGGCTTGACCGGGCTCCCCCCGCCGCACACGCGCCAGCCACCAACTTCTGCTGGACGGCCGCTCGGTTCCGGGCCTCTGCTGCCCGGCCCCTTAGTAAATGGCCCGACAAACTTGCCTGCTTTTGCAGGGCCACATTGATAAAAGCGTGTTACTCGAAAATCAGGAGATGAACTTTAGCAGTACAACTTTTTCCACACTTGCTTCTCCCAGTGTACATTTCCCTCTAAAAATCTCTTAAGCGCTGTTTCTTGAGAGTGGGCTGAATTACAGTATCTTGCCCACTCATTGCTTTATTCCCAGGACAAATCTATTGTTTCGAATAGATATTTCTCCCCACCCTGTTTTCACATACAGAGTGACTAAAAGGGAAGGATCAAATGAATTGATGTGAGAAAAATGAATGACATTTAACAATTGCAAAAGCTAACAATTGCAATCATGTACTAAACTCTATGCGCTTTCCTTTCCTCTATCAAAAATACAATTACTCATATGTCTTAATAATATTTTAGATTTGAGTGTTAATACCTCTGTATCAAGGTAATCTACTTACAAAATGAAATTACCTGAATCAAGCTACATCTGGGTAATATAATGTTTTTCACACCTTAATATAGACAGAAATCACGTAGATGTTGTTAAAAAGCAGACTTTAATTCAGCAGCCATGCTGGGTCCTGAGAGTGCACGTCTCACAACCTCCTGGA
Organism: Nesogale talazaci; assembly: GCA_004026705.1. Taxonomy (NCBI): domain Eukaryota; kingdom Metazoa; phylum Chordata; class Mammalia; order Afrosoricida; family Tenrecidae; genus Nesogale; species Nesogale talazaci. The sequence continues at coordinate 14,755 of PVJH01003559.1, read as the reverse complement.
CCCACACCTTTGAACAGCAGAACTTCACAGAGATCTCCTCTGACTGGGTCTTTGCAGGAGTAAAGACAAGCTGAGGTGGCACTATTGAGTGCTAACAGCAAGGTCAGGCCTTCAAATGCACCAACAGCTACAGAAAAAAGAACCCGTCTACTCTTGTACATGTTTTAAATTTATTTTTTAATTAAAAATCATTTTATTGTGGGCTCGTACATCGTTTTTCACAACATAAAATAGACATACTGTGCCAAGCACTTTCACATATCCGCTGCTGTTACCGTTCTTCAATCATCTGCCTTTTCCCTTGAGCCCATGGTATCGGCTTTTTACAGATCTCCCTATCAGCAACCTGCACGGAGAAGCTACACAGAGAGACCGTGTCTGTTTCCTGTTTGCCAACTCAGCAGAATTGCAAAGCCTGCTCTTTCTCCCTCTGGGTGTATTCAACACTGATGATTGTAGTCTTGAACTTCTTGTTCAGGTTTAGAAAGCAAGATTTTATCATGTGACTATTACAAGTTGTTAGTAAGTCTTCCTTCAACACTGATGCTACATTCTTTTTCATTAGTACAGCTACTCGTATTACTTCCTCAGCATATAGTTTGAATCAGTATGGTCTAAGGATACAACTCTGATAGGCAACTTCCTGACATTAAAGCACATGCTACCTTCTTTTTCTGTTTGAATGATGGCTGCTTGGTTTATGCAAAGATTGTGCATGAGAATAAGTGTTTTGGAATTCCTATCTTTCAAAATTGGAATTGGTCACTTACATTGTATTATTATCTACACAGTCAATTAGAGCATAAACATTTTCTTGTCATCTCTGCTTTAAGGCTAGATCCATCTGAAAGTAGCACTTATATTCCTTGTTTTGAGTATTCTTTTAAATTAGGCTTATATTCCTGGCAGTTCCCTCTATGTACTGCCTTGCAGCTGTTTTTCAGTTAAATTTTGAAAAAAAAAAAAACCTACTTGCATCTGATATTAATGAGTTTTTGAAAATTTCCATATTCTGTTGAATAATCTTTCTTTACAGTTGACACAATAAGGTATATCTTATGGCGTTGAGAAGACAGGGAATGCAAGAAAACAGTTGTGTTCATGTGGAAATTGTACATGGATCAAGAAGCAGTTGAGCAAACAAAACAAGAGAATGGAAGGGAATGGTGTAAAATCAGGAAATGTGTGAGTCAGTTTTATATTCTCTCACCTCTACTTATTCAGTCTGTATGCTGAGCAAACATTCAGAGATGAGGGATTATAGAAAGAAGAATGTGGCATATGCAGATGACACAACTGTGCTTGATGAAAGGCAGGAATGCTTGCTGATGAAGATCAATCCAATATTGATCAATCCAAGTTAATATAAAGAAAACCAAAATCTTCACAATGGGCCAGTAAGTATCAGAATGACAAATGGAGAAAAGGTTGACGTTTTCAGGATTTCGTCTTGCTTTGTATTTTCGTAGTCAATGCTCCTGGAGGCAGCAGTCTGCTTCCAGGAGATCAAAACATGAATTGCATTGGGTAAATTTGCTGTGCACTAACCTATTTAAAGTGTTGAAAAAGGAGGGATAGTGCTTTGAGGAATAAAGTCCATCTGACCCAAGCCCTGGTCTTTTCATCACCTTGTACACATGTGACAGAAAGTTGAACATTAAGTAAAAGAAACAAACAAGCAAAAAACAAAGAATAATCAGAACATATGCAATTTTCCTCTAGTTCTTCAATGCTTCCTCCCCACCTGCTATCATGATCCCAATTCTACCTTACAAATCTGGCTAGACGAGAGGATGGACATGGATACAGATAAGAACTGGAAACATGGGGGATCCAGGACAGATGATCCCTTCAAGACCAGTTGTGAGAATGACAATACTTGGAGGGTGAAGGAAAGTTGGAGTAGAAAGGGGGAACCAATTACAGGGATCTATAGTTAACCTCCTCCCTGGGGTGTGGACAACAGGGAAGTGGGTGCAGGGAGATATAGGACAGTGTAAGATATGGCAAAATAATAATAATTTATAAATTACCAAGGGTTCATGAGGGAGGGGGAGCAGGGAGGGAAAATATAAGGAGTGTATAACAAGGGCTTAAGTAGAAAGAAAATGTTCTGAGAATGATGATGGCAACAAATGTACAAACGTGCTTTGCATACAATAGATGTATCTGTTGATTATGATGAGTTGCATGAGCCCCCAATAAAATTATTTTTTAATATAAAGTACCACAGACTGTCTAAAGAACAATATATCAGTTTAAGAAGTATAGAAGAATCAGAATGCTCCTTAGAGGCAAGGATGGTGAAATTTTGTCTTACATACTTTGCACATGTTGGGAGTGAAGAAGGATGTCATGTTTGGTAAAGTAGTGGGAAGACAAAACTTTGGAAGACCTTTATCAACAAGATGGGCTGACACAGCAGCTGTATCCATGTGCTCAAATATGGCAACAGTTGTGAGGATGGCCCGGCACCGGGCGAGGTTTTGTTCTGTGGTATGTACGGTTGCTGTGTGAGTTGGAACCACCTGAGTGGCATCTAAAAAATGATATATTCAAGTTAACAAAGACACAAGCAAAATAAATCAGACTGCTGTTTATGTAAAATTCAAACTGCTTTTAGCTTATCCAAGATAACACAAAGAGTCTATGGTTTCTCTGAAATTAATCATAGCTGTTTCTTTGTGAAATTTATTTTTATACGTGTTCTTCCTGTGGGATCATGCATTTATTTAAATAATTGAATCACTCTTTTCTTTGACCATAGCTTTCCAACTATGATTATACAAGGAAGAGGAAAAACAAAACCAAAAAGCTGACATCGTTGGTGCATTCCTTGAATGGTTGGGCAACATTCCAACACATATTTTAAGAGTGACGTTAAAGGGGTCATGTAGAAAAAGACTATTTGGAAACTGATTGTGCTAGCAATTGTATAATTCTTCTGGACTTGATTGAATGTTGGAATGATTTGATATATTTATGGAGCCTAATTAGATTTCTTAAAGGAAAAAAGTTCAGAAACAATTTAAAACAGTTTAGCGTAAAAGAGAGAAAGTGATACACAAAATTATTCAGATAATTAAAAAAAAGAGTTTTCAGTGTTCATTTTCTGAAAATTTAGTTTGGTTTTTCAAATATTTCAACCGTCAGTATTTTGCTTATAAAATTATAATTAAGTTTAAGTAAGATACCAAAATATTTGATGAAAGCTTAGCCTTTTCAATTCACTGCACTATCACTGTCACTTGACATTTCTATTTATTCTAATCATTATGTTATTTTTATTTTTGTTATTTAGCACAGCAAAACATTCCAAGTCTCAGTTACTTTTCCCTTTCTTTAGTTCTCTTCTTTTCAATGCTATCATTCGAAGAATTTATTCATCCTGAATGCATTTATATTTGCACATTCTTCCTCTTCCCATATACACTGCATTTGCCTTATTTCCTCCTTTATTATTTCATATATCTTTTACTATTAATCATCTTTTATTCAAGCTATCTCTGTGCCAGACCATTTTTTTATTTTGCTGCAAGATGATTTTACTAAAATCATTTCCATAAGATTTTAGTAGAAATTGACAAGTGACTTCTAAGACATTGAGAAATCAATCTTATGCTATGTATCTATTTTCCTGTCAGACTAATCCCTTACTTGTATATATACATGCATTTAATTCTTTTAAAAATATCCTTTGTTCTCTGTGCCTTTCGAAATTTTCCTATACTTGGTTTTAATTTTCTCCCATAATTCCCTTAGTAAAGTTCTTAATATACCAACTTACAATGATGATTTCTATTTTTCTGAAATAACTAACAATATTTGCATTTCATTTTAGCAGTTAATTTTGGCATGCGTTTATTAGCACTAATACTCTTTTACTTAGAATTGTTTGACTTCATGTTTAGAGTCTCAGTTCTTAATGGAAAGGTCTGTGATTCCAACCAAGCTGCTTGATGGAAGAAAAAATACGGTGGTCTCTTCCTAGAAGTATTAGCGTTCAGTATCACTTATAGGGCAGTTCCATGATTACATACTATGTTGTTATGAGTCAGAATCAACTCAATTGCAGATAATAACAACATTGTTCACTGTTTTAAGCTTTTGTTTTCTCTTCATTTTTGAGAAGAACGTGTTTGGCACTAAAGACTAAAAGTCCATTTCAGTTTTTACCTTCCCTCCTCTTACGACTTAAACTAATATTTAAACTACTATTGGTGGTTTGGAGCATTGGTTTTTTTTGTTTGGGTTGGTTATGGTTTTTAAAGAAATATACTATTTATATGCTAAACAGTCCATAACATGAAATAAAATCAAGAACAAATCCTTTTAAACCATATGTACTTTTTCATCCCTAGCACCCACTTTCCCACTTTCCTTGTTAAAATTCTCCTATACTTTTACAGATACGTATATTTCTTACTTAAATACCTTTACCAACTTGAATATTCTGCCAATATTTGGCCTCCTTTTGAAGTAAATTGTTATTTTGCCCAACTCCGTGCTATTTCCCAATTCTCTAGCCCTGTGAGGAGTTACAGTCTTGGAAATTCACAAGGGATTTTGTACACAGTAGGTCTCTATGAGCGTCACTGTTAGTCAGAAACAAGCCTATGGCAGTGTGTGTGCAGATGAGGGAGAGGGTGATGGGGAGCGGTTACCTGCTGACCAGCCAACTGCAAGTCTGCAGTTGACACCACTCACCACTCAGTGGGAGCAAGACAAGGCTTTTGATTCCCTAAAGAGCTCTGATCTCAGAGACCCACAGATGCGACAGTTCTATGCTGTCCCTGAGTGTGGCTGAGTGGTGGTGGACTTGACGATGGGGAGTCAGTCCAAGCCATTTTACTCCATAATCATTCTGTGTACAAGATTGCCCCAGAGCCTTTGTCAACCCCACCAAATGACCTTCATTTTATGGATGTGTCTGGGTCAGAAGGTGGGGGAAGATGCTAATTGGATTATAGTATTCCACTGTGAGGGATCATTAGCAGGATTAATTATAAATCTGATGTTTATAATTATGCTGACCAATCAGAACTGATAAGCAATAACTTAGTACCTAACCAACTGTTTATCTTTTTGTGATATATCCCTCCTTCAATATTATTAATATATATATATATATAAAATATGGGATTTTTATTTTGTTAATATTTAACTGTTACTACCTACTTACTCCCCCAACCTCACACACACACAAACATATTCATACCAGCAGCAGCACTGCCACCACCACCACAAACAGCAGGAGCTTCACCTTCACTAAAATACACATGACATGAAGAGAGGAATTGTGTCTGAATTGGCCACTACTATTGAGACTACATGCTATCAATCTTCAGAGCATGGTCTAGACTGCCTCCCTTAGTGTATGGATCCACTATCATGTTACATATTCCATGATTCCATGTGGTTAGAGTAGGCACATTGCTTTAAACCCTGCTCATTCTTAGAAGCCTCCGCTAGAGTGATTTCCTCTTAGATCTCTCATGACTACCTCGCTACCATCATCATGCTTTCAGTGTTATCTTATTGCCGTTCAAGTTCAATCAGTTTATTTTAGCTATATGAACATTAATCATGTTAAAGAAAGCCAGTTGGTTGCCTTCTGTAGTAAAGAGAAATTTCCTAATGTGATTTTCTAACCATAATCCCTTTACTGACTAAATGTACATTCTAGCTCTATGCCTGTAATTATACTCCATATTAGAGAAAGAGCTTTGCTATTGCTGATGGATGTATTTTCTGTCTCCATATTACAAAGTAAAGGGTGTTAATCAAGCTACTAGTCTTCATTTCCTTGAAAGTATGGTCTACTGGAAGAGAAAACCCATACTGCTATCAATGTTAGTTCTCTGTATCCAAAAGAACCATCTCCAAAGCACAGAGATAAAATCTGGACCTATCAAGGAAGAACCACATTTGATGAGACCAGGGTCACCCGAGATGGGTCAATGTCTGTGCCCTTAACTTTTCGTGATCCTGGTTTTAGTAACCTGTTCATTTCCCTTATGAATGCTCCCCTTGAGTTTTGTCTGTCACTTCTGGGTAGACTTTCCAACGGGTGATTGGAACTTGCAGAGAAGTAGCGCGCAATGAGAAGAATGGTTGGTGTCAGAACCTGGTAAAAGAAAGATGACGTGGGGAAGAATACCTGATATCTACCACGTGAGCATGGGAATTATATCATTGTGCCTCAGTTTTGTACTTTAGGCAATCTTTTCCTTTCTTTCTAACTCTGGTCATCTCTCTACTTTCTTATACTGTACTCAGCATTCCTTCTAGAGTTTCATCTGGAAAAGTAGGAATATATTTATGGTTTTACAATGAATCTAGAAACTCTATGCCCCAAATATTTTCTATATTTTCTTAGTCTCTCTCTCTCTCTCTCTCTTCCCTTGTGCTTTTATCATGGACATACTTCCCTGGTTGTCATGAAGAAATTTTTGCTATATGACTCATTCTGCTATATGGCATTGTATTGGCTGATTTATTGATATATAAACCCTTCCTATAACAAATGTATACAGTTATTCTAGTGACACTGGTCTCTTCTTCATTCTTTTCACCCTAAGGGGGAACATTACTATAACTACTGAAGTTGAATCAATGTGAAATATGCTGTATGCTATTATTTTGTTTCAAAACTCACAGGCAAACTCAATACCTTCAAGTCAATCTTGACTCATAACCCTAAAGGACAGGATAGAACTGTTCTTCTAGGCATTTGTGATTGTAAATTTTTGCACAGGTAGAAAGCTTAGTCTTCCTCCGACAAAATAGCTGTTGGTCTCAAACTGCTAATCTTACGACTAGCAGTTCAATGTGCAACTCACTACATTGTCGGGGTTCCTTTTTGTAGTTTGAAGCAACTCTAATTTTATTTAAGGTTGTGTAGTTATATAATCTGGGGTCAATTTGAGGATTAAGACAGAGGGTTGGCATTCAGTCTGTTAATCAAATCACAGCTTGATGACCTGATGTCGAAGTGCTTTAGAGATAAAATAGCTCCCTAGAGGCAGGATACAGGCTCACTCACTGAGAAACTCTCTACTGAGAAGACACATGGGGCACTGCTGAAGGCAGGCAGAGCCCTGGACCTGGAGGAATCATGTGGAGACTGATGCCAATACTGTCATGCTATCACCATCACTGGATCCAAAGACTTTTCACCCACTGACTTATAATGTTCTTGCAGTCAGCACTATCACCTGTGCTTCATGAGTCTGAAGGAAAATTTATAGATTGGTATCGATCATATGGGCTAATATTAGACTTATGAACTTGCTCTGAACTGGTCTGGGATGTTCTCTTAATATCCACGTGCTCTTGTATATAAACTACTTTCTTGTACATATATATATATATATGTTTATGAATTTGTTTCTTTAGTATACCCAAACTAACACAAAGGTAATCAGTAACTGAACAACATTCCAACAGTTCCAACAGAGAGACTCCCAAATACAAGCCTAGAATTATGTTCTTTAAAGTCTGTCATCATGGACAAACCCAATCCACTACCAAGAAGAACTTAGTCCTGCTCTTCTAGATAATCATAGTCACCTTTCAGGGCACACTTAGTTAGCCACAGATAGAAAGCTAATATCCAGTTCTCTTTCATGTTATTCCCTTATTTCATATCTGTCGCTATCAATTTCTTCACAATATATTATTTATCTTGTATTCCCTTTTAATGTTCAAAGTCAGTAACACATTGATTTTGGACCTGAGGCAGTTACATAATCTACTGAACCGGGTAGAGTCTAGTTTGCCAATCAGGTTGCAGCTTGATGCCCTCATTTGGAGGCTCTTTGGAGATAAATAGCTCAGGGGTGGCCCCACACACTCTCGCTGCTTCATATTCCTGCTAATAAGGCACATGGAGCTATGCTTATGGGCCCAGAGCCTTGGAACTGGAGGAGCCACGTGAAGACCCACATTTTAAAAATATGGTGGGAAACGAAGCACATGGTTGATGAAACACAATGCTGTTGATGAAGACTGTCTCTCTTGTAATGGTCTTGAAAGAATCACTGTCTTAATGGTAAGTAAAAACTATTATATCTAGTGTTTGAGATCATGCATGTGGATATTTATTCCAAATAAAACATGTTTAAACATAACTATTCAGCAGCTACGCTGGTCTAGTTGAGATATTCCTTAAAGGAACGCTAGTCCACTAAGACAGTGATTCTTTTAAGACCATATTTTTACCCGCCTCCTTTTGTCTTTCAATTCTCTGGCTCCAAACTTGACTAAGGAGCACCTCTCCACACTAATGATCCTTACTAGTTTTCCTGTGATGTCAAAACCCCATGTCCCCCACCATAGGCCCTCCACACTCAGCCACCTAGTAGTCGTTGTTCACCACACCTGTAATTTCAGTGTCACAAACATGACACCACAGCTCTTTGCCACCAGCCCCTGTGAAATAAGAGCGGCTAAAGTGTATGCAATCACTTCCCCTTGCAGTATCAGAGCACAGCATCAACAGTTGTCAGAGATCGACCATTTGTGTGGACAGATGTGGTGACATGCAACACCTAAGTTATTATTAAAGTGGATTTTACTGAATCTTTAAAATTTCACTTTCACTTTATTTACTAATTTTTTTCACGTGCATTTTGAAATGTCCTGAAAAGTCCCCTAAGTAGCTTTTTACTGATGGATTTTGTCTTTAAGACCATTTCAGCCTCTTTATCGCTAGTAAAGTATAACTCATTTCCTCTTCCTTTATAGATTTGTTGCAAGTACTTTTTGTTTTATTGGTGCTTTAATCCTATTATAACCCTTGGAGTGTTCATCTTGTATGACTGCTGTTTCTCTTACCCCTGTTACACACACCCATGCAAAAACTCAGAGACACACACAATTGCTGACTGGTTTTCTCCTGTATGTTGGATAGCCCTTTGTGAAGATATAAAAAATAATAATTTTTTATTAGTCGTAACTAATAAATAGTAACTAACTTAACTCCCAAAGAAAACTTCTCTAATTTGTTGCTATATAAACTTCTTTGTCCTTCTCTTCCTCTGAATTATTCTTTGTTTTATCTATGTGATAGTGAGTACATTCCAGATTAATAATTCCTGTAGTATTTATAAAGCTCACTTTGAAAATAATATTTTAGGAATATAGTTTAAATAGTGTTTTTATTTATTTATTGTTTAATAGTGATGAGGTAGTTTTTAGAAAGTTTTTGTCATTATAAATATAAACTAATTGCAACTTATTTGCAAAGTAAAGAAAAACAAAATGGTGTTTGTCTTTAGCCATGATTGGAGAAACATGAGATTTTACCTTGAAAACTAGGAGATTCATGAAGATTCTTGAGAAGATTACTTTCTCTTTTTTTTTCAATAATTTTATTGGGGGCTCTTACAGCTCTTATAACATTCAATGCATCATTTGTATCAAGCATATTTGTACACCTTTTGCTATCTTCATTTCCAAGTATTTTCTACTTGAGCCCTTGGTATTAGCTCTTGTTTTCCCCTCCTTTTTTAAAAAAATCATTCCATAGGGGCCCACAAAACTCCCATCACAATCAATACCCATGTCAATTGTATGCCTACCACATTTGCACACCTGTTGCCATCATCACTCCCAAAACACCCTCCTTTCACTTAGGCTCCCAGTACCAGCTCCCCATATTTCCTCTTCCTCCCCCCCCTCTCCCCGTGAACCCTTAATAATTTACACATTGTTATTACTTTTTCATATCGTAGTTATTCAGATGTGTCCCTTAACCCACTTCCCCACTATCTGTACTCCAGAAAGGTCATATGTAGATCTCTGCAATTGGTTACCTCCTTCCACTCCACCCTCCCTCTACCCTACCGGTATCACCACACTAACTACTGGTCATCTGAGCTGAATTCCCCATGTGTTTGACTCCAGTGTACATCCCTCGCTCTATCCAGATTTGCAAGGTAGAACTTTGATTATGATAGTGGGTGGGAGGAAGCATTTGAGCACTAGAGGAAAGATGCATACCTCATTGTTGCCACACTGACTGGCTCCTTTCCTCCCTGCAACCACTCTGCAAGGGAGTGCTGCTTCTCCTAGTGACGGGCTTTGGGTCCCCCCTCAGTACTCCCCCTCCTTTATAATGACATGATTTTAGTTCTCTGATGCCTGACAACTGCTCCCTTCGATACCTTGTAGTCACACAGGCTGGTGTGCTTCTTTTATGTGGACTTTGTTGCTTCTGAGCTACATGACCGCTTGTTTACTTTCAAGTCTTTAAGACCCCAGATGCTGTATATTTTGTTAGCTGGGCACCATCAGCTTTCTTCATCATATTTACTTATGCACATATTTGTCACCAGCAATCATTTCAGGGAGGTGAACATGCAATGTTATGATTTTTACTTCTTCACTCCTGATAACTGCTCACTTTGGCACCTCATGGTCACATACTTCTTCCATGTGGGCCATCAGGTAGATGGCCACTTGTTTACTCTCAAGGCCTTAAGGCCCCAGACACTGTATCTTTTGATAGTCTGGCACCATCCGCCTTCTTCACCACCTTCACTTATGCAAACATTTGTTTTCAGTGATCATGTGGGGAAGGTGAGCATCTTGGAATGTCAATTTAATAGAACAAAATGTTCTTGCACTGAAGAAGTACTTGAGTGGAGGTCCAAAGCTCATCTGCTGTCCTAATACTAATTCTATAAGTATATACAGGTTGATCTATTTCCCCATTGTCCTATAAAAATATATTCATCTAGGTACATGCCTGTATTTGGACCTTTATCACCCAGTTCTTTCCTCTATTTTATTTTACTTTCTTCTTGTTCCACTATCATGTTCAGCCTCTTGGGGTTTCAGTACATTCTCTCTGTTACACTACTCTTGATCAAGCCCTATTGTGGCTTTCACACCCACCCTGTCACTGATTTTTAATCCCTTTTTATTCCCTTTTCCCTGGACTAATCAACACCACTGCCTTTCCCCCTTATCCCTATCTCCCATGTCCCCCCTGCCCCACCTCCGGAACCATCAATCCTGTCATTTTCGACTCCACCCTGTTCATCCAACCTATCTTATCTAGATAGACCTAGAGAGACCAAAATATGTGCAAAACCACATTCATCCTAAGAGGAAACCACCAAAGAACCTAAAATTATGATAACAACAAAGAAACCCCAGTGCCCAATACATATATATTGTAAATATAGATTGTTTTATATACTACATATAATAATAATAATAATAATAATAATAATAATAATAATAATAATAATAGTAATAATAAAATAAAAACCTGTAAGTAGTCCAGGGTCTGTTTTTTTGACATTCAGGAATGCCCTCTAGTTGAGTCTAGTGTGGTGCCACATCTTCATCACAAAGTATATCCCTGGAACTCCATGCTCTGTTGCACAATCTTAGTTCTTTGCCATGGTGTGGTTGAGTCAGACAGGGTATAATCCTGATCTCATTTCTCCACTGTTGTCTCTGCAGAGCCCTCGATCAGTGAGGGAAGCTGGATTTTATCGTGGGGTTGGCCTTATAATCCTCTCTGTGCAATGGCTGTTCTGGGTAGGAATATCTCCCTAAAGACTCGTGGATGAGGATGTACTCCATTCTCTCTTCCTCCCCCTTCATTTGTTCTCATGTGTTCTGGTCAGGCATATCTTGCTCCCCAAAGCTACAACTTCAGTGTTTTCTTCCAAAGCACACTTCCTGGAGGGGAGGGTGGCTGCCCCCATATTTTGGATTTGGCATTCAGAACCCTCCACTGGTTCTCTGCTCCATGCTGTCATGCTGCATTCACATCCAGGAACACATCCTATCTAACACTTGTTGCTTTCTGATTTTTTGAATCAAGCTATATTTGAGGGTGTTAAATGGTATCTCAATGTTGTTTGATTTTTCATTTCTCTTATAACTAATTATCGGGAACATTTTCTCATATGTTTATTGGCTATCCAGATTTCTGCCACTGTGAAACTTCTGTTCAGTTCTTTGCCCACATCCTCAGTGGGCAGTTTTGCTCTTTTTGGAAGCTATCAGGGTACTGTAGATTTTAGTAATAAGAACTTTATCAGATTTGTCATTGCTAAAGATGTTTTCCCAGTCTGTGGACTCTTAATACTCTCTTGGTGAATTTTTTCAATGTATACTGGTGTTTTATCTTTATTATATCCCACTTGTCTATTTGTGCCTCCTCTGTCTTTGTGTTCTTTCCTATTTCTGATGGCCTATCCAATGTCTGTGCCAAAATTCTCATAATGGTACCAATTCCCTCATTAATGGCCCTAATAATTTGGGCTTTTACTTTGAGATCTGTGATCCACCTTGAGTATATTCTTGTGCATGGAGTGAGGTAAGGGTCTTGCTTCATTTTTCTACAGGTCCATATCCATTTTTCAAGCAAAAGTTGTTGAAAAGGGCATCTGTTTCCCATTAGACATTTTTTGGCCCCTTATCAAAGATCAGTTGTCTGTAGCCTGATGTTTTTATTTCTGGATTTTCAGTACTTTTCCTTTAGACTGATTATCTGTCATTTTGCCAATATCATGCGTTTTGACCACTATGGCTGTATAGTATGTGCTGAAGTCAGGTAAAGCAAGCATCCCAGGCTGTCCTTCTTCTTGATGACTTCCATGCTAGTTTTGGACTTCTTCCCTCTCCATATGAAGCTGTAATCATTTTTTTCCCATTTCTTTGAAGAAGAATGAGGATAATTGTATCAGTATTGCATTAAACTTATATAGTGCCTTGGGTAGAACTGTCATATTTAATATATTGAGTCTTCCAATCCATGAGCATGAGATATTCTTCAATTTATTGAAGTCACTCTTGGTTTTCTGTAATAGTGTACTGTAATTTTTGTCATGTAGATCTTTTGTTCTTTCAGTCAGGTATATCCCTAGTTGTGCTTGGCAATTGTAAAGGGTACCTCTCCTCTTTTGTTTATCTCCTCTTCTGTGGTCTTAGCTGATGTGTACAGTAGACTAATCGACTTTTGATTGTTGATCTTGTATCCTGACACTCTGACTTCCTCCTCTATTGTTTCCAGTACTCCTCTTGTGGAGCTTTTGGGGTTTTCCATATATAAAATCATATTATCTGCAAATAATGATAATTTCACCTCTTCCTTCCCCAAAAAAGACCTTTCATGTCTTTTATTTGCCTTATGCTGTAAGCTAAAACTTTCAGTATGATATTAAATAAGAGTGGGCACAAGGGGCAGCCTTGTCTGGTCCCCTTTTTCAGTGGGATTGTGTTCATCTTTTCTCCATTGACTATCACATTGGCTGTTGATTTTTAATGTATAGCTTCTGCTGTCTTGAAGAATCTTCCTTCTATTCCTATCTTCTTGTGTGTCTAAAACAGGGATTGGAGTTGAGTGTTGTCAAATGTTTTTTACTCACCGATTGATATTATCATGCAGTTCTTATATTTTTCATGTCAATGTAGTGAATGATACTAATGGTCTTTCACATGTTGAAATACCCCTGCATCCCGGGTATGAAGCCCACTTGGTCATGGTGCATTATTTGTTTTATATACTTTTGCATTCTATTCGCCAGTATTTTATTAAGGATTTTTGCCACAATATTCTCTACAGGTTTTGCTCTGTAGTTCTTAATTCTTGTGGGACCCTTTCCCGATTTATGTATCATTGTTATACTGGTTTCATAGAAGGAGTTTGAGAGTTTGCCATCTTTTTCTATGTTTTGGAAGAGTTTGTGTAGGGTTGGTGTTAGTTCTTCCTTGAATGCTTGATAGAATTCTCCTGTAAGGCCACCTGGTCCAGGTGATTTTTTGTTGGCAATCCCTTGATAACCTTGTCCATTTCTTCTATTGTTATGGGTCTGTTGAGATTCTTGATGTCCAATGGGGATAATCCCAGGGGGGAATTGTTTTTCCAAGGATCTGCCCATGTCTTCCAAGTTGTTGAAGTCTTTGGAGTACAGACCTTTGAAGTACTATGTAATTATCCTTTTGATTTCATTAGGATCAGTTGTGATGTCCCCTCTTTCATCCGTCATTCTAGCTATTGAAATTGTGTCCCTCCTTTCTTTGGTTAAGTCTGCCATCAGGGTGTCAATTTTGTTAATTCTTTCAAAGAACCAACATTTAGCAGCATTATTTTTTCCATTTTTTTCTTATTTTCCCTCTCCTGAATCTCAGCCTTGATTTTTATTATTTCTTTTCTTTTGCTATTTGTAGGACTGTCCTGCTGACTCTGCTCTAATCATTGTAAATTCTATGCCAACATATCAGTTATGAGACGTTCTTCCTTTTTCAGGTGTGCCTGTATTGCAATGAAACTTTCTCTTAAGACTGCCTTTGCTGTGTCCCATAAATTTTAGTATGTTGTGTTTTCATTCTCATTGTTTTCTATAAATGTTTTAATTTTTAATTTCATCTCTGCCCTGGGTCAAAACACACTCCTTTTGCAATCAATAATTATTCATTCTTCCATTATTTTCTCTAGTTCCAAGAAGATAACTTTCAATATATTCTTTGTATTAAACTTTAAAAACAAAAGTTGGTTCATCTTTTTTATAAGAAGTCTAAATATTTAAGCAGAATCTACATAAACATACTTAAAGAATAATAATTGAAATTCACTTATAGCATATCTAATGGATAATCCCTGAGGCTAATCTCAATTTCTCATTATGGTGTATGATTTTTGATGAAAAAATATAAAATAATTTGAAATAGTACTCAAACTATGTTAAAACTTGACTAAACTGTACATACATGTATATATATATATATA
>PVJH01003558.1:87144-140041 GCA_004026705.1 Nesogale talazaci | reverse complement strand
TCGGACCTGGTGGGGGCCCTGCAGAGTCAGCTGGGGTGCTCCGGGGCTGCTCGGGAGCTCTCAGAAGACAGGAGGAAGAGCACCAGCCCTTGAGCCTGTTGAACGCCCCTGGCCATCCGGAAACCCTCCTGAACTTCTGCGGTGTCCCCAATGCAGGAGAGCAGGCGGGACCTCGTCCCACTTCTCATAGGCTTCCTTCCTATATCCCTTTGTCTCTGTCCTTCCCTCCCTCTTTTTAAATATCTATCTTGGCAGGGTGGACAGTATCACGGTTAATTTGCCTATCCATTCACAAGAAATGAGACGGAAACTCCAAGCTCAGTCCATTTAATATACCAGCAATTGTTAGCCAGAAATCAAATGTACTTCAAATTAAGACCACAGATAACCTCAGGGTAAGGGCTTGTGTGTCCCACCTCATGTCAACTGTCTACTTGGGTACTAGTAGGCTTAGGCTAACAAATAGACTCATACGTTGGGGTGAGTCCCAAGAGATGATTCCAGGTGTGGGACCCAAGATATTTAGACAGGACATTGAGCAACCACTAAACTACTCGACCTTTATTCTGCTCAGTAAGAGCGTGAAGATATATAAACCCAAAACACTGAAAAATGCAGGCCAGAATAGAATCCCTGTGAGTAGAGCTGGGGACTAAATATATTGCAGTTAAAAGTCGCAGCACCAGCATTACAAATGATTTTTAAAAAAAAAAAAAAGGAGGGGAAAAGAGAAGCTTATACCAAGCGCTCAAGTAGAAACTATTTGGAAATGAAGATGGCAACATGTGTACAAATATGCTTGATACAAATGATGTATCGAATGTTATAAAAGCTGTAAGAGTTCCCCGTAAAATTATTGGGGAAAAAACACTTTTGTGAACATAAACATTTTTTTAAGCCTTTAGTCTCCTATTTTGGAAAATCAGAGATAAAAGTAGTGCAAACATAGTGTGATTATGAAGATCAAGTGGGATCATTCCTATCAACTACTTTTTTTTTTTAAGGCATCACTGCCCTGGTGGTGGGAGTAGGAGGCCCAGCCTCCTGTGAGCGGGAATTGAACCTCCATCCCAGTGGGCCGCAGTCCCGCACACAACCACTACACCACCAGGGCTCAGCCTCCTATCAACTACTTTTACAATCCACTACTACTGAGCTGATTCCAACTCACAGCAAGGGTTTGCAAGTCTAAATTCTTACTGGGAGAGACAACCTCATCATCTCCTCTAGAGTGGCTGGAGGGTTTTGAATCTGCAACCTTGGGGTTAACAGCCCAATGTCTAACCCATAGCACCACTCATTGGGACCCTTCTCATCAACTGTTAGGGCCCAATGTGAAAAACAAAAGTATTCGCCTCAAAGAATATTCCATTGGAGGAGGTGGAACCAAACCCAGGGATGTAGATGTTGGATACAGCACAACAAGGGAAAACGAAATGGGGAGAGAGGAAAAAGGAGGTTTGAAAGTAAAAGGTTAACGGAGGGAGCAGGGCACTAACTCACCCAGGCGGGAGAGTACGGGTCTTGGCTCCACAGAAGCTGAAGCGGGTGTGCAGATCCTACCACGCAACACCCAACCGTGAGGACGGCGGAGGAAGGAGACGTGAAAAGAGACCTACAAGGCCGGCCATCACCAGAGCCAGACTGAAGATATATCTTTGAAGGTAAGTGGGTGAGGCAGAGAAAAGGTGGCGGAGAGTGACCAGCATGCCACGCCCACATGGAGGCAGGTGGACATGGAGGAAGAGAAGGAGAGCCGGTTGGTCCCCATGCTGTCCCGATTCCTGCCCATGATGCTCAGAGGACTACGCTCCTGCGGGGACCTAAGCCACAGGGGGACTGCGCAAACAACAACAGGGCCTGTTACACTCTCTTATTACAGACGGCGACAAAGGACATTTCAGGAGACACACAGCAGGGAAGCAAGGTGGTCTGAGTCCTCAAAATGGACCAAATCAAGAAGGGAGCATTCCTGGCTGGACAGTCCAGAGAAGAGAACAATTGGACTGAGGGATCCTAACAGCTGTGGGGGGAGGGGGATATGGACAGACTCAGGGGTGGAGGGAACAACCAGTGGTCCACAATCGGTGGGGAGGAGAGAAGGGGAGGCCTAATTGGGCCAAAGTAAGTGTAATGTAACAGAGAGGAAGTTATGAAAGTCAAATGAAGACTGATCACAAAAGAGGGACAGGAGGAAGGCAGAAGGAACTAGAGGAAGGAACAAGAAGGTAAAGAGCACTTGTAGAGGTCTAAACACAGGTATCTATGTATGTAAAAATAGTTATTTATGAAAAGGTGGGAATAAATTCAGGAACACAGTTATAGGCTTAGTACTTAGGCAGCAGCTGGACCTTGGGCCCCCACCCAGTCACGCCCTCAATGCAAGAACACTTCGTTCTATGAATCTGGCCACAATGCTCACCGGCCCAAAATGATCACTGAAGTCAAATAGGTGCCTAAGCAAATGTGGTGAAGAAAACGGATGGCAGCCAGATATCAAAAGATATACAATCTGGGGTCTCCAAGTCTGAAGATAAACAGCCAACTAACCGAGAAGTACCCAAGTCCACACAGAAGAAGCTCACCAGCCAGTGTGGCCGAGAGGAGTCAAAAGGATCAGGTCTCAGGCCATCAAACAGGAAAAAAATCAGTAATACTGTGTATGCACTTTCCTGAGATGATCACTGAGGACAAGTGGGGACAGAAGGAAGAGTGGTGACGATGGCTAATGGTACCCAGCTATCAAGACATAATGCCTGAGGCCTCAAAGACTTGAGGATGAGGAAACAAGTGCAACAAGGCCTACCATAGAAGAAGCACACCAGCCTGTGCGACCATGAGGAGTGGAAAGAACCAGGCTATCAGGCATCAAAGAACAAAAGACATATCATTAAGTGTCCACCCTCCTGTCATGATCGCTGAGGACAGAAGGGTGCAGAGGCAGACAGAGCCAAGGAAATTAATGATGCCCAGGTACCAAATGATAAAATAGCTGGCATCTTAAAGGCGAGAAGGTGAACAAGTGGCCATCCAGCGCAGAAACAGCAAAGCCCACATAGAAGAAGCCCACCCACCTGTGTGATCACGAGGGGTCGAAGGGAGCATACATCAAACATCAAAGAACAAGGATTTAATCAGTAAGAATGAGGGGGAGAGCAAGATAGGGAACCAATGCCCACTTGTGGGCAATTGGACACCCCCTTACAGGGGAGTCATGGGGAGGAGATGGGTCAGTCAAGGGGCAATGAGGTAGCATTGAAGCATAAAACTTTCCTCTATTTCCTGAAGGTTTCCTCCCCCAACCACCATGGCCCCATCTCTGCCCTGCAGTTCCAGCTGGACTGGAGGAGGTGCACTGGTGGAAATGGGAGCTTGAAATGCAGGGAATCAGGGTGGATAAACCCCTCAGGGTCATTGGTGGGAGTGGAGTTGCCATATGGATGGAGGAAGGGTGGGGTGGAGAGAGGAAGCCAGCTATGGGGATCTGCAGACTGTCTCCTCTCTGGAGGACGGGTGTAGGGTGGAGTGGGCAGGGGGAGATGTCAGGCAGTGTAAGATATGACAAAACAATAATGACTACAGAGGAATGAGGACTGGGGGTGAGGGGGGAAAGGTTGGAGGGGGAAGGAAGGGGGGCTCATATCAAGGGGAAAGGCAGATGTTGGGAGAATGTTGATGAGGACAGGCAAGTGGGGGTACTTGGCACAGTATATGTAACTATGTATTGAACTATGTATGATGAAAAGCAATGTATGAGGGTCCAATAAAATGACTAAATTAAAAAAAAGATATCTCTTTTAGAAGAATACGACCCTATACCCTTTATTCTAATCTTATTTACAGAAATATGAATTGTAAAACTCTATTGATAAATGTATGGAAAAGCACTGTGGGTTTCTGAAAGAAAAACCCAATATATATTTATGAAACATTACAGAAATCTTTTTCTTTAATGTTATTCATTTTGCTGCTGAGAATATACACAGAAAAATATGCACCAATACAAGTTTTTACATGCACAGTTTAGTGGCATTACATTCTTAAGAGTTGTGTAAATGGTCTTCCCCTTTTCTGATTAATATCCTCTTTCAATGAGAACAATATATTAAACTCACTGTCTTCTAAGGTTCTTATTTAATCTTTCAAGTTGCTATTGTCAATTCGGTACCATATAGACATTTCTTAAGAAGAGAACATAGTGGTCAAGGCAGGCCCTTTAACCAATTAAGATAAACCACTGTTCAATTTGAAGAAGATTTTAAACCAGGATCATAACTTATGTGGTTCATCCACCCTCCATGATTCCCCAAAAGTCTATAGTACATACTAATTTTAAATCATATACTCTAGCCTCACTCCCCTTTTGATTGGTATTAGTCAATGGAATCTTTCCTCAATTTTTTTTCAATAATGATAGCCAGGCACCATCTAATCTTCTGGTCCTAGGACCAAGGAGTCTGTTGTTCAAGGAAGAAATTAATCACACATTCCATATTCTCCTCCTATTTCAGACTCTTATCCTCTTATGCTCCCAAAGAGAGACCAACTTTGCTTTCCATGGCCACTTGCAAACTCTTAACTCCCCAAGCACCCAACAAAAAAACTTGGAAGTAAAACAGTGGCACCAAACACATGATTTTAGGACAATGATCTGGGATGTCCTATGAAACCATGACCCTAATGAGACATGTGGTTGTGCTTAAACAACGTGATCAAATACTCTTTTGTTTAGGAATGGTGGTGAATGGAAGGGTATGTGTGGTAGTTAAGTAATCTCCTGTCAATTTGTGAAGGGGTGGAGTCTAGCCTGTCACTCAGGTCATGGTTTGATGACCTCATTTGGAGGCACCATGGGGATAAATAGCTGACTGGAGATAAACCCTCCCTGTAAGATATTCCTGTTGACAAGACATATGGAGCTACTGGAGCTGGAGGAGCCACGTGGAGACCCATGCCAGCAGTGAGATGTTTCCACTGCCACTGGACACATAAGACATTCCACCAACTGGTCTGGTGTCATTGCATGTGTTGTGTGAGTCTGAAGAGAAATGTATAGATTGGTATCAGACCTATGGGCTAATATCAAACTAATGGACTTGATCTGGACTGGGCTGGGATGTTTTCTCAATATATAATTGTTCTTTAACATAAAACTCTTCTGCACATACGAGTATCTCTGAATTTGTTTCTCTAGTCAACCCAGATTGACATAGGGTGCCATTACTGTAAGTAAATATATCACTACTTTTGCCAATTCAATTATTTTACAGGTTACAGAATATTGACTGCAATTAAAACAGTTGGCCATGCAACTTTACTCTCAGCAATTTTTTTGGTTTGTTTTTGTTTTTTGGGCATCACTGCCCTCTGGTGGTGGGAGTAGAAGACCGAGCCTTTGCTCCTGTGCAGCTGCTGCTAGAATTGAACCTCCATCCCAGTGGGCTGCAGTCCCACGCACAACCACTACGCCACTGGGGCTCCGTCTCTCAGCAATGTTTACATTGTTTATTCCCCATGAATTACTTACTATCCTTCTCCCTATAGACTCTGTAACTCCCACCAAACTATTGTGTTCAATTATGAAGGCAGGGTTTATGTCCACTTTCCCTGACAGGTGCGGGTAAGAAAGGGTGCGGACAGATCCTGGTAAGAATATAAAATTCATTGTGACTGTTAACGGGGTTGTGATTAAAACAAACTTAGAATTCTAGGATGGGGATCAGTACAAAATGAGCCTCCTCAGTAGCAGGAGGAGGAAATCTCACCATCAGCAAGAAAGTAGCACCCGGAGGAGAGTATGTCCTTTGGATCCCGAGATCCCTGCACATTGAACCTGCTTAGTTCAGGGACAGAAATCTGTGACAGCAGAGCAGCAGCCCTTAGTGCTGGATGGACTAGACTTTCCTAAGAATGGGCAGCACTGGAGCAGATCAGATGACCATGGGCGGAAGCAGAGGACGTGTGGACGTTTACTCTAGTCAGGCAGTACAGCTGCTTTGCAATTTAGCGCTGCTACCTGTGCATGCTAATTTGATATGTGCCGCTGCAACCCTTATTGCTACAGGGTGAAGAATTAATTCACAAAGATAGAAAATGCTGTCCTGAATACACAGCTACCGTGTTTATGAAGAAAATGCAGACTTTGTGAGTATCTAGTTAATAATAATGACGTATCAATTTTTTTAAATCCTGTGTTTAAGGAAATGGAATGAGTTCTTTCATCCTTTACCCATTTTTGTGTTTTAATAAGTGCTGTTGCACACCTACCATGTGTTAAAGAAGGAACCCTCTTGGTACAGTGGGGTAAGTGTTGAACTGCTAATCTCAAGGTCGCTGGTTCAAACCCACCAGCTGTTTGTGGAGGCAAAGATGAGGCTATCTGCATCTGTAAAGATTTAGTCTCAGGACCCTGTTGGAGCAGTTCTGCTCTCTCCTGTGTGGGGCACTGTGAGAGGGAATGGAGTCAGTGGCAGTGGAGATGTGGAAGTGAGCACAGCTGACCTGGTCAGTGCTCTGCGGGGGCTTCTGTCCCAGTGTGAGGCAAGGCAGCAAGAAGCACATGTCCAGTGGTGATCAGAGCTATAAGAGAAAGCCAACAGACCTAAGGATAAGGGAACAAGTGATCTAAAATTGATGGCACGGATTGATACATAGGATGCCTGGTGGGGCATGATTACCTGGTGGGGCATGATTAAGTGCAATGTAGCTGAGAGGAATTACTGAATGAGGAAAGAAGGAAGAACATGATAGTAGGATAAGAGGAAAGTAAAAGAAAATATAGGAAAGAAGTAGAAGACAAGGGACACTTATAGAGGTCTAAATACAGGCATGTGCATATGTAAATATATTTATATATAAATTATAGGAAAATATATCTATACTCATATATTAATATGTTAAGTATTAAGGTAGTAGATGGATATCGGGCCCCTACTCAAGTACTCCCTCAACAAAAGAACACTATAATAACCTGGTATTCTGTGATACTTACCTTCCCAATGCAATCGTTGAAGACAAAGTGGGTGCATAAGCAAATGGTATGAAGAAAGCTGATGGTGCCCAGCTATAAAAAGATACAGCATCTTGGATCTTAAAGAATTGGAGATAAACAAGCAGATATCTAGCTGAGAATCAACAAATCCCACATGGAAGAAGCACAACAGTCTCTGTGATCATGAGGTGTTGATGGAATCAGATATCAGGCATCAAAGACCCAGAAAGAAAAATCTTATTGATGTTAATAAGGGTGAAGTGCAGACCCAAAGTCCATCTGTAGACAATTGGATATCCCCTTTTAGAAGGGTCATAAGGAAGAGATGAGCCCCTCAAGATGCAGTATAGCACTGATGAAACGTGTATCTTCCCTTTAGTTCTTTAACGCTCCCTTCCCCCCAATATTATGGCCCCAAGTCTACCTTACAAATCCAGTTAGACCAGAGCATGGACACTGGTACAGATATGAGCTCATAACTCAGGGAATCCAGGACAGATGAACTCCTCAGGACCAAAAGTGAGTAGAGATACCAGAAGGGGAAGGTGGGTGGAAAAGGGGGAAACTGATCACAATGATCTACATATAACTCCCTCTCAGGTGGGGTCGGACTACAGAAAAGTGGGTGAAGGGAAATAGCAGTTGGTGTAAGACATGAATATATATATATATATATATACATATATATAAATTATCAAGGGTTCAAGAGGAAGGAAGAGTGGGGGAAATGAGCTGATATCAAGGGCTCAAGGAGAAATGATGATACATATGTTTTGAAAATGATGATAACATATGTACAAAGGTGCTTGACACATGGATGGATGGATGGACTGTGATAAGAGCTGTACAAGCCCCTGATAAAATGATTTAACAAAAAGAAGCTGCTGTTGAATTTATTCTGAAATAAAACTATGCTCCACCTCATTTTCATGGCTGTGAGCCTTCAAAAGCAAATCACACATGACTCACAAGTTACAAAGACCATAAGCGTTCTCAAGTGCTGTGCCTTACGAAGGTTGAGTAGTACATTACATGATGGGCTTTCAATGTCAGCAGTTGGAAACCACCAGACACTCAGTGGGAAAAAGATGAGGCTTCTACTCCTAGAAATAGTTAGTCTTGGAAAACCTACAGGGGCTGTCTACAGAGTCAACACTAGAAGGAATCAACTCCGTGGTAGTGAGTTTGGAGGAGTTTTTTCATGCCTTACAAATGAATCAAAATTCTATTGTTTGATTTTAGTAGACAAAGCAACTAAAATCCTCAAATGTCCTTTGATCTTGGGTCATCTCACACGCCGTGTGTAATATACCCAACTGGGCTCCACACACAGAGATCAAAACCATGAGCGGGAAGCCTGCTGGTTGTGTTCTGGAATCCTGTAACAACCTTTGGAAAGAAACCAAGAAAGAAGAAAAGAAAACTTTCTGAGTCTGTCTAGACTTCATCGCTTCAGAACGCACCCTCATCTCCCAAGGCGATGGCAAGAGGGTGATAATTAGGATTCGCTAGAAGGTGGCTAAATGCCAACTTGACCTCATCGGCAGCCTTCAGTTACTCCCATCTATCTCCTACCCCCGTCGCGCTTTCCAGCATCTGCAAATAATGAGACGTGAGCCCGAGAAACCAGCCTGCAGACTGTATTAGATGCAGCTGTTCCCCTTCACGGTGATCAATCGCAAACTTTAAGGGATCATTGTTATGAAAGTGACAGGTGATTTCTGAAGCGTCCTCAGCAAATCAATCTTTGCCACTCATCACCAGCGACACCTCAGTAGATACTGTTATTGGAATGAAAAGTTCGGGGGGGGAAATTGGGAAGTTTCCCAATCTGCAACCCCGGAAGAGTCAGTCTTGCTATACCTGAGAAAGGGAGCTTGAGTGAAAAGTTGTCACTACTAATGGTAAATAAATGATTTAGAAAGTGATGAGTTTTGGTAGCACAGTGGTCATACATTGGGATGGGATCTGCAAAGCTGACCCTTTGAAACCATCTGCCACTCCCAGGCAGAAAGAGGAGGCTTTCCACTCCTGTCAAGAGCTCCTGTAACTCAGAAGCCCACAGGGGCAGTTCCACCCTGCCCTATGCTGTCGCTGTCAGTTGGCACAACATGATGACAGTGACTTTGGGTTTTAGTTCTGAGTATTTCCCAAAGTGTGTGAGACCGATCCCATGAGTGGAATTCAAGAACATTTTATCACAGGTAAGGATGAACTTTTAAAAAGTGATTACATATTAATTCTATTTTAGAAAAATAGTATAATTCTACATTAAACCTGTGATTTCCCTTGAAATACTTTGATGGCCATCAAAGACTACAGCCTTTGACATAGATTACAACAGAGTATAAGGAAAACAGAATTCCTCACAATTGAACCAATATGCAACAACACCAAGAGATAAGAAGAGATTAAAGTTGTCAAGGGTTTTTTTTTTTTGGGAGGGGGGGACTCCACAATCAATGCTCATGATAGTAGCCATGAAGAAATCAAATGACATGTAGAATTGGGCAAAGCTATCACACAAGACGTCTTTAAAGTGGAGATGTCACTCTGAGAACTCAGATGTGTTAGACAGAAGCCATGGTGTTTTCTGTCACTTCATGTATATGTGAAAACTGGACAAGAAATGAGGAAGAATGGAAGAGCTGACACCTTTGACTTACAGTGTTGGCAAAGAATAGTGAAGGTACCATGGATTGCCAGAAGAAGCCACAGAGGGAAAAGGTACAATCTTTGAAGTACCGCCGGGGTGTTCCTGAGAGGCATGGATGGCAAGACTTCATCTCAGCAAAGGATGGGCAAGTTCTACTTGGCATGGTCTTAGGAGAGACCAGTCTCTGGCAAAGGGGATTCTGCTTAGAAAAACAGAGGGGCAAAGAGGAAGACCTGTACTGAGATGGACTGACCCAGTGAGTGCCACAATGGGCTCCAGCATTCAAGCTTAACAACCATGAGCAGGGCGCAGGACCCAGCCGCGTTTCATTCTGCTCTGCACAGGGTAGGGGTGGGTCAGAATGGCCTCCATCTACCAAACAACATTTATTAGCAATGAGGCTGCGATACAAATACTGATTTTTAGAAAAAATAAGAAGTCAGTAATACTAAAGGTACACTAGGTACAGAACAAGCAGGTGAAGATGGCGTATGAAAGACTTGGGCTGGGAAACACAGCTCCTCACTGGGCTCCTTACTCCCTAGGACAAGGACCCCTTGGCTGTTGTTAGATTCTGTCACGTGCTGAGTTACATCATTTCAGCTCTCAGGCAGTTGAGTGGTGCAACCAAATGAATCGTTACCTGGTCCTTCTCCAGCCCCGCAATGGTTAAGTTTGAACCCTATGCTGCAGCTACTCTTGGGGGGGGTCTTGCTTTCTTCTGCTCACCCTCTATTTTACCAGCATGATGCCCTTCTTAAGGGATGCACAATTCTGAAAACAGAGAGATCCCTTTCTCTACTTCAGTTTGGCTAACAGAATGGGTGAACTGAACCTTTGATCTAAAAGCATCTCCCTGACTCTGAGCTATGCAGTTCATGAGCTGTTCCAGGGGGCAGAGAAGAAAGGGGATGCCCTAATTCTGAGGCTCTTGCTCAGGCAGGAGAGAAGGATCGGGTGATCCTGCTGCAGTAACTCCGCCAAACATCAAGGTCCCTGTTTTATAGGGAACATACTAACAGGTCTTTCAGCTTAAGGAGAAAAAAGTAGATAATGCCTTCTGAGATTGACGAGTAGGTTTTTAAGTTTCTGAATTTTCCAAGCACCGACAGAACAGGATTGTAACCAATGTCTGAATAAATGGATTGTTGCTGGTAGCTGCCTACAAATGTGACTCTGGTGACCCTTGCATCACAGAGGTTGACTGCTTCCTGCTGTCATCTCCACCGTAGTCCTTCCAGAAGCAGACAGCCAGTTCTTTGCTCCAGGTGGGTTAGAACCACCAACTTTTGGATTAGCAGTTGATCACAAATTGTATTGCCCATAACTTGAATTAATGAATAGTGATGCATATCTTAACTTTGTGGTCTAATAAAAGTGATATTAGCACAAAACTTTACATCGATGTGCAAGAAAACTGTAGCTGTACGAATGACACCTACCTTGGGCACAATCTTCACGTGGAATAGTATATTTCGGACAGAGTGCCCGTCATTGGCCTGCAGGACCGCAATATCAGATGTGCTATCGGAGCCATCATGAGCATAATGGAGCAGTCCCTGGGAGAGCTCATCCAGTCGGAATTGATAGATCGGGACTGTGGGAGCCCGAGGCATCTGGAGCAATTGGCCATGAAGTGGAGGATCCAGCACGTCAACTACTACATCCTGTGGGTTGTCATCATCTCGGATGTCAAGCAGCTGAGTGGTGATGCGTCCGCTCTCTCCTTTGCTGATGTGGAGGACTTCATTTTTCAGCACATACGGGGCCTGCAGAGTTGAAAGGGACCAAGGGAAGGGAAGAGAGAACAAAATCATGAACATCATCCCAGTTGTGTGTCACATCATTGCTATAGTTCTGCTTTCAAAGGAAATCTAGATGGTCCTGGGACATGTCTGACTGCTTTGTAGAAAAAAGTATTTGTCAGGGGCATGGTCAGTTGTGGTAATCACAGTAATTATGGCTACATAAGTCTTGTCTCTAGGTTCTAGAACAGCGGTTCTCAACCTGTGGATTGTGACCCCTTTGGGGGTCAAATGAGACTTTCACAGGGATTGTGCAATTCATACCAGTAGCAAAATTATAGTTATGAAGTAGCAATGGAAATAATTTTATGGTTTGGGAGGGTCACCACAACATAAGGAACTGTATTCAAGGGGCACAGCATTAGGAAGTTTTGAGAACCACTGTTCTAGAGGTTTCTTAAGTCATGCCTAAACCATAGTTTAGATGAGAAGCCATTGACCAGAGCTACTTGCTTCTACATGGTTCACTTCTTTGCTTTCTTAATTATGTGTGTGTGTTTTAACATACATGATCTGTTGAAACTGAGGTCAGTGGAGTACTGTGGAATCCAACCATCAATTGCCTGCATACAAGAGAGACTCACAAGAGGTGTGTCGGATGGTTAGAACTGTGCATGAGAACTGAACATTTTGCTCCAGGTCACGTTGCAGCATGCTGACTAAGATATTTCTGCACTCTGAATCCATGCTATTGCTGGTGCCTCCTAGTAAATTTCCTCAAATTCTCATCCAAATCTTGATAGAACCCTACCCCACCCGGAGTTGTAAAGTCTGACGAGATGACAGTCCTGGTGAGTAAGGCATCCACCTTGTCATTGTGGCTACACTTCTAATATAGCAAAGTGTATACAGC
Source organism: Nesogale talazaci (assembly GCA_004026705.1). Lineage (NCBI taxonomy): Eukaryota > Metazoa > Chordata > Mammalia > Afrosoricida > Tenrecidae > Nesogale > Nesogale talazaci. Next base: position 127,736 of record PVJH01003558.1, on the reverse strand, counting down.
TTTCCTAAGGATTGTCGGGCTAAAATGAGCAGATAAAAGATTCTTTCACTTAGGGCTGAGCCCCGGTGGCGTAGTGGTTGTGCGCGGGACTGCAGCCCACTGGGACGGAGGTTCAATTCCAACAGTGGGGCTGGGCCTCCTACTCCCACCACCGGAGAGCAGTGATGTCCCCCCCCCCCAAAAAAAAAAAAAGAAAAAAAAAAGATTCTTCACGAAGATAAAAAGTAATGAACCACAACAGAAAGAAGCACACACATACACATCAAGGCCAGAGGCCAAAGAAAATATTATCAGAGGTATTTATATCGTTTGAAGTTGAACCATCTAGGACTATTCTTAGCACACAGTCTTCTTTAATCCCAATTACTTTCTTTTACAACTCCTTTCTTGGGCTCATGGAAATTATACTCCCCACTGAAGCATCATCTCATTAGCTAATGCATCATAAAATAATCACATAATGAAAGCCTACATGACAGTCACCCCGCAGAATTCCTGAGTGAGAATTCTAAAGCTGGAGTTCTGTATGTGAGAACAGTCTCTCAAGTTCTAAACAAGAAAGGAAAGGTGAAATGTAATATCAAAATACACATATGGAAAAGCCTAAATTAACTTACACGAGAAGATACCAGAAAGGCTCAAAATTATATTGAAATGTTGCAGAAATTTAAAGGGACAGAACTAAATTTTTTTTCTTATACTCTAAAAAAGTTTAAATGAACTTAAACACTATCATGTAATAAAATTAAAGACTCTATTCATTTGATTTGGGGACAGCAAAGAAGTACAACTCAGGTAACTATGGGAATTCACCCTCACAGAGTAGGAGGCTACTTGTCAATATCTAGCCAAGATCTTTTCTTCACTTAATGGAAGCAAGTGAATTAGCCCATATAAAGAGGGCACAAGCTTCTGAGGTTGAATATTGATGATCATCTGGGACAGTAAGTTCTGAGACTTGACGTGTGCTATGACTTAAACTCACAGCAGTCATAGGCATCAATGCATGAATTCAACTTGACAGATGAGTGATCAGAACAGAAAGACCCACACATTATGTTTTTTAATCATTTAATTGGGTGTTCGTACAGATATTATAACAGCCCATCACTCAATTAGATCAAGCATAACTGTACAGCTCACTTTTAAATTTTATATCACCTAGCGTGGGTTCTTCAGATCCATTCAGCTGAGGCCTATGATGGCACATTCCATTTTAAAAAGAACCTCTAAATCAGTGTTCCTCAAGTGGTGGGTCATGACCCTTTTGGGGGTCGAATACCCTTTCCCAGGGGCCACCTGATCCATAACAGTAGCAAAATTACAGTTATGAAGTAGCGATACAGATAATTTTATGGTTGGGAGGTTACCATAACATGAGGAACTGTATTCAAGGGTCAGGGCATTAGGAAGGTTGAGAACCATTGCTCTGAATAAAGGCTGTCCGTGAGGTACAAATGAGATCACTTCCTGTATCTTGAACAGTGGGTAGGGTTCCATGCTTTCTTAAACAGTGCTCAACTACCTAAGTGTCTAACGTTTATAAATGAATATCCCAAATATTTTAGTCTAAAAAGCGTTCCATGATATGTATCTTTTAGTTTTCTCAACAGTACTTTAAAATTTATACTATTGGGTAGATTAATAATACTTACTAGAACTGTCAAATGTCTCATGATGGCTACTGAAGTTATTTCTCAACAAGCTGATAAGGCCGCTCTAAAAGTAGACCAAGGATATATGTATATGTATGTGTTAGGTATATTAGTGAATTTGAGCTCACACTTAATTGCAAGTCCCACTCTAGAACAATTCCTTCTCATGATGTGGTCCTGCTCGGGATTCGCCCTCACGAAGTGGGTGCTAGAGCACAGTGTGGCAAAGAAATCATCAGAAGACGACCATCTCTCAGGTCAAATAGCATCTAGAGTTTTTAAAGCTTGTCTTAAAACAAGCCGCCATCTAAGTGTTGGCTAAGTGCACATGGAGGAAACACACCAGCCCATGTGATCCAAGGCTTATAAATAATAGAATCCAAAATCAGAGGATGGAGTTGTATGAGAGGTTGAAGTCTGTGCACCTGGTTGGCAGAATGCTCCAAATGACAAGGGGAGCCCCAAATCCATTTGCGGAGCACCCACCAAGGTGGGACATCCACTGACCTCCCACAGATCATTGTCTAGGGAGGTGAACAGCCTTGCTCTTTGACAGAGGGCCTCAGAAAGTGGATGACTGAAGATAGACTGAGGTTAAAATTTAACATAGTGTCATTTGTTTTCCCCTTTGACACATTTTTAATTTGTCTTATTTTCTTCTGCTTTCTTTTGGATTGAGGTTTTTACATATTTTTTTTGTTGTCATTGTTGTTAGGGTTTTTTTAAATGATTTTTTCCCTTAAATGAAATCCAGGATAAGTAATCCATAGATATAGTAACTAGATTAGTAGCTTCTAGTTAGGATTATGGCAGGAGGGGTTGGAGGGCAGTGGGGATCTGAAAATTATGGGTATAAGAATGAAAAAAAGTTCTAAATCTGATTGTGATGATGAATGCACAACACGCTTAATATATTTAAACATTGAATTGTATATGTGAATGGTATGCCAATAAAACTGTTAAAAATAAAAGAATGTGTAGGGTACTTAAAACAGCCACATAACTAATATTTTTATTTGGCCCTACTTTAGTTCAAAAAAAAGTTCTTTAGTTCAAAAAAAAGATGCACATGCTGCAAGTCAAGATGATTGTGATGAAACTTTTCTTGTGTGTATAGGCTAGTTGAATGAACCCAAAGAGAAGGCCAATGTTTATAACAAAGGATAAGAAGAAACGAAGAACTTGTCCATAAGTCTGGGGTTCAAAAGAGGGCGATTGCCTGTAGTCTAAACTCAATGAAATGGCATCTAGTTGCATGGTGGATCAATTAAACATACTAGACTTAATTCCATATCTCAAAGAGAGAAATATGTGACAAAACAAATTAATTAATCAAAGGAAAAGGAAAGTCTTAGTAACTAGATCACTATCTTTGAGTTATTTCCAAGGACTAGTATCAGGTAGCAAAATACAATGTCTAAGAACACAGACTCTGGAGCCAGATCTCATAGGTTTGAATCTTAGGTCTCTATTTACTAGCTATGTCACCACAGGCAGGCTACTGAACTTCTCAAGAATTTCCTTCCCTTTTCTGTACTTTGAGGACAAGAATAGCCACCTCATTGGGTTGGCACCTTATAGGTCGGTTAAATGGGTTAGAAGACACTTAGAATATTGTAGAAACATTAGTAATTACTATTCTTACTAGCATTGCCCCCCCAAATCTAAAAATATTCCAGTGGCCTTACTTGTGGAAAATGAATCAAGAATAATTTAGTTCCATCATTTTTGCTGTAATGGCAGGAAACCTTTAGTTGAAGTTCAGTAGACATATGAAATTAGTTGTTTGGTAGTTTTATTACCTGTGTTGAAAATGCTTGTATGTTGATCAGCTGTGGCTCAGAGAAGAACTGTTGGTCACTAATTTTCAGGGAAAAGTAACCTTTCCTAAAAGAAGTCCAAGAGAAATAAAAGAAGAAGAAAAAATCATTAAGTATGTTTTTAGAAAGAACAAAAGGAAAATATAAGGGGCTTCAAAAATTTCATTAAAAATGTAATTAAAAGATAACAGATTATCAGCCAAAAACTTTCTGAGAAACCCTCTTCCCTTGTATTTTCAGGCAGGTAAGAATTTAGATCAAAACATTTTACAGTCATATAATAGCCACACTATAAATAAAAATGAAATATATGATATATTTATATATTACATACATTAAAATGCAGTTTATAATACTGTTTTTGATCCCTTTTACAATATAACAATTACATAATATTTTGCTTTATCTTATCTCCTAAAATTGATTAAGTAAACTCTTAAAAAAGAGATTGTTGGGGCAAGACAAGCTAGTAAAATATTCTAGACTGGTGACTAAATAGGCGCACTGAGTGGAAGTTTTTAGAGTCTGATCAATTCATATTGAATCCTTCCACCTCCCCGACCCCTGCCCAATGCCTGGGAGTCGACTCGCAAGCACAGTGTCTAGAGTGTCTGAATTCCATGAGTTCATCCACCCTCCCATCGCACACCCTCAGTGTGGATGGGCAGAGGGAAGGAGAGTTGACGATCCCTTGAGAATCTCGAACTGGCCTGAGAGCCACTAGTTAATCTCTCCATCTCACTGTAAGGCAGTGCAATTTGCTGTACGGACTAGAAGGTGGAACAATGTGATTTACCAGAGACAACTGAAGTCAAAGCACACAGAGACATAGAGACGGACTCCGGGCTGCTTTCCATTGCCAGTTCAGCTCCCAGGCTTGCCCTGCAGGCAATTGTCCTTGGTGTCTTGAGATCCCACCACCCTTCCAGTGCTACAAGACTCACTTGCACCTCATTTAGTCTGTCTTGGCTTCCATTATTTCTAACCAGAGTCTTAATTAACAGTGAGGATCAAACGTGGTTTATACATTGTTATGGTTCTTACTTCCTTTGAAAATGTGTTGTTTTAGCAGCTTCAGAGACTGATAGAAGGGAATGTAGGAGTTAGGCAGCTTTATGGTTACAAGTATATAACTCATTGCTGGCTGATGAGACATGGTTGAGGCATCATGGGAGTTTTTATATCTCGGTCTACCTTAAGGGAACTTGGTGTAAAGGTTCTGTAAAATAAATTCTTGGAAGTAAAATCAAAGACTGTGGATGAATCTCAAAAGCATTATAGAGAGAACAAAAGTCTACACTGTATACTTTCATTTATATGGCACTAAAGAAAAGATGAAAGTATGGGAACACAGAGAAAGAGATGAGTGGTTTCTAGGGGCTGGGGTGGGGTGTGGGGGAAAAGTGAGTAACATAATTGAATTTAAGGAGGCACAAGGGGATTTTTAGGCCCTGGGAATAGACTCTATGTGAAGTGTAGTTGTGGTCACAAGATTATATACATTTGCCAATACTCATTAAACTCTGCACAATAACAAGGTGAATTTTACTGAATGTAAATTATACCTCAATAAACCTGATTTTTATTAAAAGTATTCTTGCTTGCCCTAATTTGCTTTTCTTAGTCTCATTTTCTGTCCCCCTTTAAATCTTGTCCATCTTCCCCTCCAACTCCAGACTTCAAGAAAATGCGATTGGTGGAAGCAAGAGTGAGGAAAGAAGAGGTGGCGATTCCCAACTCACTGAGGGGACAGATTTTAGTAGTTCCCAAAAAGTTTCCCTGCCCTCTCATCAACTGTGATTCATGGTAACCCTATGGGCCAGGGCAGAACTTCTCCTGTGGGTTTCTAAGACTGGCAATCATTGCATGAGGAGAAAGTGTCTTTCTCCCACAGAAAAGCTGGTGGTTTCAAACGGTTGACCTTTCGGATCGCAGCCGAGCACGTAAGCACTATGCCACCAGGGTTCCACGATTTGGGTAGCATTCAGATTCAAATAATAGTGTCAACATCTTAGCCAAGCCAGAGTAGCACAGCCATTCCAACCACATTTGTGGCTATCTTGTACTCCCCAGGAGGATTTCATTGCCAAAGGAATCAGAATTAAGGTATGCAAATATATATTAAAAAATAATGGTCAGTGTGCTCATGGAATCAACAACACACACACACACACACACACACACCTATGTGACAAGCTGCCCCTCTCATATTGTAACTTCAGGGGCTTAGACGATTTCTCTTTTCCACAGTTTTCAAGCAATCTTATTATTCCTTTCAATATTTGTTTTGAATTTTTATAATTCAGTAGCTAGAAGTAAGAAAGAAAAATCAGTTCTGGGTAACACCTTCATACATAAGTAGAGTGCTGAAGAACAAAGACATAACTTTGAGGACTAAGCATGGTTGAGCCAAGCCATGGTATTTTTAGTCGCAGGTGAAAGTGGAGCAATGAAGATGGAAGACGGAAGGAAAAGTGACACACCTGAGGTACGGTGCTGGTGACAAGTACTGAAAGTACCACAGCTGGCCAAAAGAGCAAACCAACCTATCTATGAAGCACAGCCAGAGTCAAGGAGGGAGACACTTTGAACGTAGTGTTGAGAGAGATCAGTCTCTGGAGAAAGGCACCCTGCTTAGTAGAACAGAGGGGTTTCCAAGTGTGAGCAAAGGTCCTTGATGAGACTGATTGACATGATGGCATCTGTGTGAGCTGGAAGGCACATAGAAGCAGCAAGGTGGGAGGAGGAGAAGGGATGGCTGGGGACATCCCTTTGTGAACTGGATTAAAGGAGAGATAGGTGTTAACTTGGGTGGAAGGGGAAGAAGACATTCAACATGAGGGGGCCATAGGGGTCAAAGAAAAATGATGAAACCAGGGCAAGCTATTGGGACATTTGAGAAGTTGCTGAATACAAGAGGATCTGATGGGAAACCCCTCACTGAATTCACAAGAAAAAAGAGTCTTAAGAGGTTAAAAACCAAATGCGACAAGTCAACTTCGACTGATGGTGACCCAATGTGTGTCAGATGTCAAACTGTGCCCCACCATGGTCTGAGCTTTCAGAACCAGTTCACCAGGCCTTTCCTAGGCTGTTCATCTAGGTGGGACTTGAACTTTCAAATCTCCAGGTGCATTAGCCCTTGGCACCACCCAGGGTCTCCTAAGAGAGATTAACACTCAGTTTCTGGTATTGCTTCTAGACCTATATGGACGTGTGTCACATTGACATATGAACAAAACTGCTCATTTCCTTTAAAGACCAACTTATTTTACTTACAAACAACATAATTATACACTATTAACTTATACATGAAACTCTGTAAGACTATATATTTCTATAAAATATATCATATTTAACATTATGCAACATTTGAGATACTGGGTATGATGTGTTATTAAGGGTCGCTTAGGTCAGTCAGTATGGCAGTCTCTACTGCATTGTTTGTCTTTACATTTCATGTTTACTCTCTGATGAGTTTTTGACTATGTACACATTGATTACTGAAGTACCTACCGGTAATGCTTCCATGAGTGGAACCACTTTACTGAAACTAGCACTCAACTTACATGCACTTCAAATGGACGCATACCCATGGAACGAAAGGTTAGACCACATAAAGAATTGTGAGATTAGGAGGCTTAGAAGAAAATGAGTTTGGACATCTATTTGTCTCGTTAAATGCCTAAATAATGGTTGGAGGTAAACATAAATGGTTTCTGTCATTTTCATTGAGGAAATGGAAGTGCATTGAAATGGTGCATCCCACCAGCCCAGTGTTAAAGAGGCTCAATCAACAAGAGGGCAAATCTTCATACACTTGATTGTCTATGAAATTTCACATTTTTGATGAGTTATTTCAAGACAGTGAGTGCAGTACAGAGCTGTGGGTATTGTGTAGGAGGGGGAAGCAAGCACTTAAGAACTATGCTTGCAGCAGAACGGATGGATGCCAGGCATGTGACAGGAATCTGAAGAGCAGTTGGGTGACATCAAACACCGGAACGTTTAGCTCCATGTCTGCTGCCACACACTCTCTGCAATACTTTGCCCCTGAGGATGGAAGCAGCCCCTTCAGACTTACCTTGCTCAGAAACAGAAAGAAGTACCTCACTGCCACAGAGTGAATTCTGACTTACAGCAGCACCGCTCTTTCTGTTTTCTGAGGCTGTAAATATTTATAGGGGCAGAAAGCCCATATTTCTCCCACAAAGTGACTGGTGGGTTCAAACTACTGACCATGCTCAACATGAACCACCAGAGCACTCTCTCTCTCTCTCTCTCTCTCTCTCTATATATATATATATGTGTGTGTGTGTGTGTGTGTGTACTCTATATATGTGTGTGTGTATATGTATATAAATACATATATAAAATAATTTTACTGGGGGCTTGTATAGTTCTTATCACAATCCATACACAGATTGATTGTGTCAAGGACACTTGCACATGATCATTTTCAAAACGTTTTCTTAAGATCGATAATTTTCATAGTACAAGGAGGGCCACACTATCCTTCTGTCACCTCCTATGTAGAGAATTTATAATACAGTTTATTATGTGATAGAATAATAGCTCTATTTTCCAAGATCATACGTGATAATTTGGCGACCCCATCACATGCACTGCTACCATACCATGAATTATTTCCATGTTGTAAGCTATATTTTTTCCCATACTTTTATTGGGGGCTCTTACAGATATTAAGAGAATCCATACATTTTTCCAGTGTGTTGAGCACATTTGCACATATGCCACCATCATCATTTTCAAAGCATTCTCTTCCCACTTGAGACCCGGATATCAGCTCCCCATTTCTTCTCTGCCCTACCAGGCCCTTTCCCATATTATTGAAATCAAAAGTCAAACTCACAGCCATCAAATCAATGCTGACTCAGAGACCCTGTAAGACACAGTTCTGCCCCTATGAATGTCCAACACTAACTCTCTACATGGTAGAAAGTCCCAATTGTCTTTCTCCGCTCCCATGGCACTGCTAGGTGCTAATCTTGAAGTTGATGGCTAACAAGTAACTCCTAATCCATTAGGGCTCCTTCTCTTATTCCTAGGGATGACTAACAACAGCCTGGGTTGTGGCATCAGCGAGCCCCAGGCTAGAGTTTCAGTTTGGCCATCATGTGATGCCAGGTCTTAGGAAAGATGACACCTATTCTCAGGGCCCCAGTTTGAAGAGAAGCCAGAAATGTGTTTACCATGTCCACAGGGGACTAGTCAGACTCATGGCAATCTTGTGTATGTCAGAGTACAATTGTGCTCCTCCGGGCTTCCTCTGGCAGAGCTGGCTGTTCAGACATAGATCATCAGACCTTTCTACATGGGCTCGAACCTCCAACCTTTCAGTCATGGCTGAGCTCCTTAATTGCTCCCCCTACCCAGGGCAGCAGCTCTCATTAGCACTGAATAAATGTTAGTTGATTTTATCATTCCTCTTGGACTGTCTCCTCTTGTGACTACTCTCATTAGCATTCAAGTGACAGAAGCCTTAATAGCAGTAGTACAATCTCCTTTTCTGCCCACTTAGCAGCTAGCCTAAACCACCCGACAAACTAACTCAGATTTACTGTTGAACAGTTGAAAATATCCACTTGTCCTTAGTGCTGGGTTTCAATTCCTTATTTGCACATGTCGTCGACTCTGAATTATTTGACTGAGTTAAGCAGCACAGGGTGAAAGGGAATCTAAGATGCTAATCTTTGGGGTGCGGCCTTGGCCTTCAGTTCAGCAGATTTACTCTGCTAATTACATGGGCTCTATTTGCCTGGGTTCATCTAACCCACTGCATTCCTGGAGCATATGTCAGCTGGGGTGGGGAAGATAGAAGCATGCTCAAGAAGCATCAAGGGAAAACTTGATCAAGCTTAAAAATTAACCACAATTAATCCCATCAGGTAAATGGTGGCGCTCCATCCTCCTTCTAACTCTGGGCCTGGAGGGACTATACGATACCTTTCAAAGTAGGTGTATCACCTTCTAGCCCATCCACACCTCAGGATATTAGCCACATGTTGCAGAAACAGGAGTGGGAGCCTCTGGGTCTATCACTCGCTCTGTTTCTGCTGACCCCCCAAACTGGATCATTGGACTAAGAACTTTACTGTTGCATCACATAATTATGTAATAAAATGAAAATGCCTTTAATAGAAGCACACTTGCTGTGCAATGACAGCCAAATGATGACAGGCAGCTGAAAATGCATGTTGCTGGTGGGATCTTCCCCCTAAGAGAGTGTGGATATTGAGCAGGTGAGATGGGATGGGAGCAAAGCAGCCACAGAGGAACGCTGAGTCACCTGGGCTTTTCTTTGCTGTGCACGAAGCGCATTCTCTTCTCTTTCACATCTTTCCAGCTGAAGTGGCCTGCCTTATCCAGCTGCACCTCTTTCCCCTTCCTAGAGAGCACCAGCCTGCCGTTGGTGGGCGTGCTCACGACGTGAAAAAGGAGCTCTTCCACCTTGCCGTCCTGAGCTTGCACATTCAGGAAGGAAAAATCCAGTGGCTTCATTGAACCAATTGGAAGGGTTAGGGAGCCATTCACATGAAGACTAGGCGTGTGTGCTTTACCTGGAAAACATGAATCCAAATGTCAGGCTTGGCATCTTCACTAATAAGGTTCTTTAAGAAGGGTTTTGCAACACAAATTCAGAGTCACACAAATGAGATCCCAGAATGTAAGCCTCTTCCTAACCAGTGGCTCACACCTGGATGCTTATGGGATAATTTGCAATTGTTTCAGCAACATTTCAATTCCCTTCTAGAAACTAAACCAGTGAGGATAGGTAGGGAATGCCAAATTTCAAAGGGACTCATTCTGCTGTGGCATCGTGGGTTACGAGTTGGATTGCTTTCTGAAAGGTCAGCAGTTCGAAACCACCAGCTGCTCCCTGGGAGAAAGCTGAGGCTCTCTGCTCTCACAAGGTGTCACAGCCTCACAAACTAAGGGGCAGCACTCTACTCTGCCCTGTAGAGTTGATCTGAGGTGGAATTGACTCACTGGCAGTGGATTTCATTTTGGGTTTGAGTTCTGCTGTACAGAGATTTTCTGTGCACGGAAACTAACTTATTGGCACGGAACAACAGGTTACTATGAGGAACTCTGTGGAGCTGTGGACTAGTCTCAAAGTCAGTGGTTCAAACCCACCGGCTTCTCCTGTAAGATGTAGTTTCAGAAAGTCTCTATAGGGTCACTATGGCTGACCCATCAGGAATGAGCTTGGTAATAGTGGAGGTGAGCCTTTGTTTCTTGTTTGAGTTTAGTTATACTGTAAGATGACTCTAGTTAAAGTGGAAATCATTTTTACAAGTTCTACTTGTATTAATTCTCATGAGGGGTAACTATCCCACAAGTACTTAGAATTTCCAGATGGATCCCAATAAAAGAAACCCAAGATACTTCCCTACCTCCCACTCCCCTCCCCAATGGCAGCTATTAAGGGGCTGGGAATATAGAGATGAAACATATAACTGGCGGGGAGTGTTAACATTGTCCCATGCTAATGATGATGAAGGGCACACAAAAACCTGAAACCCAAGGATAGCTGTGCCATAATGCATTCCTAAGTTTCATTTGGGTGGTCCATCAGTAAGATGGACTTTAATTTTTCTTTGTCATTTAAGTTGAAGGCAATACTAATATGTTGGGAGGGATCATTGCTTTACTTTGTTACCATATCCTTAATGGGAAGGTAAGCTGAAATCTATCCACTTTGATTCTGCAAACCTAATGGGGCAGGCTCCTCATGCCATTTGTAACTTATAAATCACTTATCTTCATAGTAAGCAAAAAGAATATACCAGCAAACTCTGGCAATCATACCTCTACTTTTCTATAAGCACAGGTGAGTGAATCGCAGGTGTTGTAATATAAAGGTATGTGTAGCTGTAACACACCTAAGTTTTATGCTGCATTTCTCACCTGAGACGTCTGACTCTGAAGGCACAGATGGCTTTGTTTCTTCTAAAGACCATGGAAGTTGGGTTTCCCCGATTTCCCACATTCTCTAGACAGCTCTTTATTCCGTAGGGAACCCTGGTGGTGCAGTGGGGATGAGCTGGGCTGTGATACCATGGGCAGCCCTTTGAAGCTACCAGCAGCAGCTCCTCGGGAGAAAGACTGGGCTTCCGACTCTCATCATCACGTGCAGTCTCAGAAACCCACAGGGGCTCGCTGGGAGTCAGTACTGAGTCCATGGCAGTGTGTTTAGTTCTTTGTTTTTAACTCCTTAGGAGCACTGAGCTTTTCCCCAAACAGAAACCTTGCATGGTTTTGTTTTATTGAATCTTGCATTTTATATCACGAGTGACCTGTATCTGCAAACTAATTTTTCCATGGGGAAATTACCAGAAATTACCATGCATTCACCAGACCATCTGAGGAGAAGCACTTACCAGCACATGTCCCATTAGCGGAGAGGCCAGGGACACAGGTGGAAACGCAAAGGCCACTCTTTAAAGAGAACCCATGGTCACAGAGGTGACACCGGTCCAAGTGGCTGCACTGCAAGCACCCTCGAGGACATGCTGTGAGAGAAGGCACATATCAGAGAGGCACAACAAAGATACAGCCACCCACCTAGGACCACAGGGAGCAGGAAATACAAAGACTGCAGCCAGGATCATTAGAGCCAAAGTAACAGACCCTAACTGTAACTCCATCTGTTTGTCTACAGAGATTCCGAGGGGACTGACCTACTCTCAGAAGGAAACAGAGACAGGGAAGCGTGCCTCACTATATGCACTACAGCCTCAAATCAACACAGGAAGATGGGTTGTTCCAGAAGTGAATCAGAGAGTCAGTACGTAGGCTCTTTCTGGTGGCGCTCCTTCCCCGTGCTGACTGTGGTGTGTGCCCACGGCTGGGGCTCTGACTCAAGGCCACCCATCCGAACAGAATGGTATGCTGTCCAGCGCTGTGCCATTTTCCCGACCTCTGCTCTGTCTGGGCCCATTGCTGTGGTTATGTAGCCTATTCCCAACCTCAGGGGTGCAAATTCCAGCATGCACTAGAGAATGTTCTGCTTTAAGTTTCTTTCTCATTGCTTTCTCATAAACTCAACTTTTTCAGGAGGTTGCCTCCATGTGTTTCTTCCGAGTCTGTCTTGGCCAGGAGGCTCTAATAAACCTATCCACCATAGCAGAGGCAGCTAGTATTTGAAACAGTGGTGGATTAGCATCTAGGATCACTGCAACACAGAAGCCGCCCTGGTGAGGCATACAGACAGATGAGTGCTGGCTTCCTGTACTACCTCCTGGCTTTCAACACATGGGTCAAGTTCCTTCAACTTTTCAGTGCTGCTTTTTTTTTCAACCACGAGAAGAGAGGTAGCAGGAAGACTGCTTATGTCAGAAGGCAAACTGACTGCACCTCTGCCTGGGGACAGTGAAAGTTCCATCGGAGTGCCACTATTTCTGCTGCTGCTGTTATGATTATTTTCCATGTGCAAAGAGAGCTAGCGATGAGAAAACCCACAGGGCTGTTCCTTTGAATGAAGTTAGCAGTAACGACTGCATAGAGTGGATTAAAAACTGACTCACAGCATTTCCAAGGTTCTGAGTCTTGACAGCACATAGTGCCCAGTTGTTTTCTGGAGTAGTGGCTGGTAGAGTCTAATGTTGAACTTTTGCAGCTATAGATTTAGCAGCTAAGTGACCAAGCCCCCTACTAATTTTCTATAAGTTGCCTATTCTCTACTTGTCATGCTTTTTTTTCACTGAGATTTTCATATAGGGAGGCAACATAATAGAGTTTAAAGGACACTGGGTTTAGATGGGAAAATTCAGTTTTCGTTTCTAATTTTGTCTGTTGCCTGGCTACTATTCTTTAGTCTCTATATAGTGTCTATTACAATCTACCTAGACATGACAAATATCAAATGAGATGATGTAAATGAGGGAAATTGGATGAAATGTAAGGCGTGACGTTTAGGTAGTGAGAATTGCTGTTTTGTGTCAGGAGTTCTTTAAAGCCAGGGTATCAACTTTTTATCTAAAGCACAGGGTATCAACTTTTTGATACAAAGCATGAGAAACAACTGGGTAAGAAACAAATCTCTCTCAACAGAGAAGGAGATTAAGATCTTGTGTTTAAACTTAGTTCAGCGATAGAAACTTCAGTTTGTGCCCCTAAATTGTCCCCCAAATCCTGTTCTTCAAGGGGACTATGCCACCAGGAGGGTTACAAGTGATTGAGTCTACACACTGGAAATTCAATACCCATGCCAATAGGACTGATTCACTCTTAATGGATGCCCCACTGTAGTTCAATAGAAGCATTTCCATTCCATAAAACATTGCCTCTGCTTCCATAAAGACCTTTAGGGACAACATTGATTTGTGCAAGAGAATTATTGGTCTGCTCTCCTATATCCAATTTAACCAGCAACTGGCGGATGTGCCTGGGACACCATCAATTCCTCAGGTTGATCTCCCGGGGTTTGCCTACTCCTACCAATTCAGATGCTCACTTTGGTTACCTGAGGCTCCACACCCGTGGCTGACGTGATGCTCTCACGTGCTGCCAAACGACTCAGCAGACTCTCCAAGTTACCTGTGCACTTGTTACTTGCGTGGTCTCCATAGGACCCCTTGCCACATTCCAGGACACACTGGTTGTCCATGAGGAGCAATGGCCCTTCACAGCGAGTACATTCCTGGGGACCTTGACACTGCAGACAGTGACGGCCACAGCCTGAAAGACAAATGCAAAGTCAACAGGAGTCTCTCGATTCCAAAGGCTTCCTGGCTTTCATAGGAAGGCGTCTGATTCTACTGGCTAAGTAGACACTGGCTAAGGAGACAAGGAGTCCCAGTCCTGAGGGTGAATACTAGACTTAGATGCTGGTCACTCAACTCCTCTGAAGTTCAATGACGTACTCTCAAAACCATGAGTGTGCATACAAAGCCTTACCAACCTCACTCCTTGTGAGAAGATCAAATGAACTCATGAAAAATATTAGATGATCTATGTAGCTACTGACAGCAGTTACCCATTAGTATGACTATTAACCAGCTCTTGACTCTCTGCACGAATGGACGGAGTGCTCGCTGATTCTTGCAGTCAGTTACCAGAGTCCGTGTGCTCCCTTGCAGGGAAGCAGCCTGTCTTTTGATGAGATTTCAGAATCTGCAGATCTGGAGGGGAGCCGCGGCCAAAAGAAGTGACATGAGTTTAGACAGAGCTGGTGGAAGAATGAGGATGGCACGCAGACCTCTCCACTAGCATAGAACCCAGCAACTCACAGTGCCCCTGGGGGGCAGAGGAGGACTCCTTCATAGTGTGGGTTTCTGGGGCTCTCAGCCTTTACAGAAGCAGATGGCCTCATCTTTCTCCCACAGAGTGGTCACTCAGCATCTCAAGAATTAACTCACTGCAACACCAGGGCTCCTCACCTGGAAAACCAGACTGCTCAATTTCCAAGAAAACCCAAGAACAACAATGGCTAGTGCATTCACTGCCCAGGTGGCTAGACACCCCTAAGGTCCTTGCACACAGTGCAGGTTGTATTTGAGCATGGGAAAAAGAAAGAGGGCATTCTCTTTATTCCAAAGAAAAGGCCATAGGAAAGAAACCAGGAACTCAATAAAAAACCAAGCTCCTCATGGGGGAAGGGAAGGAGGGAAGGAGATGGGGGAGGAGAGGAAAAAATGGGGAGCTAGTACTGGGAGCCTAAGTGGAGGGAGGCTGCTTTGAGAGTGATGATGGCAACAAGTGTGCAAATGTGGCCTGCATACAATTGATGTATGTACAGATCGTGATGGGAGTTGTATGAGCCCCAATAAAATGATTTATAAAAAAAAAAGGAGGGGGGGGGAAGAGGAGCTTATACCAAGAGCTCAAGTAGAAAATATTTGGAAATGAATATGGCAACATGTGTACAAATATGCTTGATTCAAATGATGTATTGACTGTTATAAGAGCTGCAAGAGCCCCCAATAAAATTATTGAAAGATATAAAAGCCTAGCTCCTCTGCAGAACAGTGAAAATCAGATGCGTGCACAGCTTAGATGAGGCCAGTGTGGGGACTCAGGCAACTTACTCTTGCAGAGGCCCAAGTCACGGTAGAAAGGCGGTGAGCACTGCTCCACGCAGGCCCCGTCCTGGAGAACATAGCCATCCATACACTGAAGGCAGTCTGTCCTCAGAGGTCCTTGGCACACATTGCAACTCCAATCACACTCTAGAAAGAAAGTCCACATTAGATCAGCACCCCTTCTGCCCTCCCCAGGTCCCAGGGGCTCGTCTAGGAAGATGTTGTACGCAGCTGCAAAGGGTAGAGTGGAGATGACAGAGGAGATGCCAGATAAGGGAGGTCTAACGAGGTCTCTGCTTGTAGAAGCCTGAATGCTTCTCTGAGGTTTAGTGTTTCCTAATTATGTTCAACATGGGCATGTACAAGGATCACTGTATGTTTGTGCAGGGCCTGCCTGTCAGTGAGGATGCTGAGGGGCCAGATCAACCATATCTTCTTCCCCGGGCCCCAGAGGGCTTTATTCCTGTGGGGTGCCACCAAGTCTTCATGGGAAATTGACTAGAGGGAGTGGTCAACTGGTCCCACAAATGCTTGGTAGGGGCTAGATGTCAGAAACTCAGTGCAGAATGCACCTGCTGCTGGCACTACAGACACCAGATGTGTGGCTCAGTGTCAGGTGGATGCATGTCAGGGAGCATAAAAGAACTTTCCAGAGAGAAAGGACACTGGAATCGACTCATCGACTGCATAAGTAGATATGATAGGCATATACTGAACAAGGACAAAGAGGAAGAAGAGTGAGTGTGTGAGGACCCTGTTGTCAGGAAGGTTAGTTCTTGGTTCAGATGGCCTCAACTTTGGGCGTGTACTCCAGTAACCTGGAGGCATTTTCACAAATACAGATGATCAGGCCTGAGCCCAGACCTATGGAATCCAGGAGTACACACTGCTACCATGTTGTTATGCTGTCTGCTGCTGTTGGTAATGGTCCAGGCAATAGGAATACAGTCACTCCGCTTAAGAGTCAGTGTTGTAGCTAGTAAATCCTTGTTGCAGGAAAATGGGGAAAATGGTGTGGGCCAGTATGTAAGCAAGCTTGCATTCAAGTTGTGGCTCTGCCACTTTTTATCCATATCAGTCCACTCCAGTGTTTCCCCCAGGAACCCTGGCGGCATAGTGGCAACATGTTGGGTTTCAAACTGCAAGGCCAGCAGTATGAAAGCACCAGCCTCCTGGTGAGAGTAAGACAGGGCTTTTTACTACTGTAAAGAGCTACAATCTTGGACACTCACACAGCCCCTTGCCTCCCTTCCTAAGAAGCAGGGGAAGCCTCTCATTAGTCTCACCTTCCCTTCCTCCTGGGTGCAACATTGTTAAGTCCCAAAGAAGCAGGTAAATGTTCAAGATAGCACATGCGCTTCAAAAAAGATTTATAAAGTTAATCTCTCTCATTCATTTGACTGAATCCGTCCTAGGGGGAGAAACAACTAAAACAGAGCCTTGAAAACTGCCAACACAGCTACGGAATCATTTACAACGGGAAAGATTTGTGATAATCTTGTTTTTCACCACAACTGACAGCTTCTGGCTGGAAGGAGAAGGGGGAAATAGAACAGCTTCTTTGGTTTTGAGCAGAGCAGACCACCTAAGATGACAACCAAGTCAAATCTCGTGCTGTGAGAAAGTCTGCAACTTTGGAAAGCCTTAAAGCGTCCCCATTATACTTGACAGATGTTTGACCCCTCATTCCAAGCCCTTGATTCTCTGCCAGAACTAGACAGAGCTGGCAAGAAGAAGGCTCATGGAATGGGATCAAGGAGGAGTGGTTCTTTAACTAACTTTTCCCCAGTTGCTATAGGGCTGACCCCAACTCATGGAGACCCATGTGGTTGGGGTGGAACTATGCTTGCAGGATTTGCGGAGGGTGGCTTCAGAAACAAACTCACAGCCACTGAGGTGAATCTGACGCCTATCGACCCTGGAGGACAGGGCAGAACTTCTCCTGTGGGTTTCCCAGACTGCACCTGTTTCTGGGTGTAGAATGCCTCACCTCTCTCCCATGCAGTGCCGAGGGGTTTCGAACTGATGACCTTTTGGTTAGCAGTCTGATGTGCAATCCCTTATATCATTAGGGATCTTCCGGGGCTTAGATGGCACTCAGAAATGTTTCCTTCATAATACACACAAAACGAGTCTGTGCTGCCCTCAGAGGACCTCCAACCCACACAGTGTGCAGTGTTTTCCCAGGGTAAGGGACTGGAGGGCTGTAGGAAAGGTGTGTCAACAAGGAAAAGAAGCCTGACACAAATTAAGATGAGCTTTACCTTTGCATATCCTGGTGGTGAAATCAAGATAGTACTGAGGGGCACAGCTCTCGTACTGACACTTCCCAAAGAGCAGGACCTTGTCCGGATCCCGGCAGGAGGTACAGCTGGCTTCTGAATCACAGCTGCGACAATGTGTGCCGCATGCTAAGCAGATAGGAGAGGAATGACCAAATGATTACAATTGCAAACAGTGATGCGCCGCTCTAACCTAGACAGATGCTGCCAAGGCACAAAGTCCTGCATCAACCTGCTCCGCACCATCATGGCTCAGAACCCTCCCTGGCAGAAACAAGAAATATTATTTGCATTCTCCAAAATAAACGTAGGGTTATCTTCCTCTCCAGAGAAGATAAATGAAAAACCCGAGAATGGAAATCCTTCTTTCAGACCGCCGCATAATGCAGCAAGAGGACATTGTGCTCACAAGTTTTATGAGGACCTTACTTCATTTGCAAGGCATCAAGTTCCACTACAATGCAAGATTTGTGTGTCACACCAAGATTCAAATTAGTGGTCAGCCTCATGGTGAAGTGCAGAGAAACCCATATTTGAAGACACAAAGGGCTTGGAGGTGACCTGGTTTACTGGCTTGCCCAGGAGGAAACTTAGCAGTCACTTCTTGTAGGCATTCAGGAATGATTCCTACATGTGGCCCAGCTTTCAGCTTCCCTAATGTAACAGTTGGCAATTCCATCTCTTCGGTTGTTGATGCTGTACACTTCAGAAGCCATCGTGAAACCATCCTTTCTTTTACCTCTGATTTAATCAGTCACAGATTCCTATCGATTCAAACTCTGCTATGACACTCTCAAATCTCTCTGTTTTATTCCATATTCGCAAATGCCACCCTACAGCAATCCTTCCTTCCGTCATTTCAAAAGGGCTTCCCCTGGCTCTCTGTCTAGTACTAGTCTCCCAGCTACATGTGCTTAGAGCATCCTGTCCATCTCTTTCATGCCATGCATAACGATCTTTTATTAAGTAACTAATCGGTTAGCATCTATACCCTCTAAACTTCACAAAAACAAAGACCAGGTTGGTTTTGTTCCGTGTACCATTCCCCAGCATCTAGCTGGTTAAGAATCATATTATTAAAGATTCAATAGACACTTAGCACCTAAATGAAAAAAGTCAAATCTTGCAACTATATATACACAAACACCTGCATCTCTGCTGCATTCTAAAATTCCCTCCAAGTGTGCACTGGAAGAAAAGTGCAAAGAACAATCAAGGAGGATCTAGCGCTGTAGAATACCAAAGCACACAGCAAGTCTAAGGAAATGTGTGTCCGCTAAAATAAAAAGGCATCAAATCTTCTTGTTTTCCTGAAAGGAAAACCATTGATATAATATATACAATAGGCAATCTAGATTGGAGAATTAGTGTCCTAGGAAAATGCTAGGCTGGATTTCCAGACAGTTGGGGAATAATTAGGAAAGAGTATTTTAGTTCTTGGGAGCTTTTATGATATTAAACTTTTATCATGTCTTGCTAGAATTTTACATACGATCTTCTTTAATTTGGGGAACATCTTTGACAAAAAGTCCACTGACAAACTTATGACTAGTAAAGTGCATTGGGGGCTGAACCCCAGTGGCGTAGTGGGTGAGTGCGGGACTGCGGCCCATGGGCTTGGTGGTTCAAGTCCAGCAGCGGCTCTCCAGGAGCAAGACTGCGTAGCTCCCACGACCACCAGAGGACAATGATGGCCCCCCAAAAGAAAAGTGCATTGGGTACTAGTGGTTTAACTATTATAGGTGAATTGATAGGTAGTCCCCAATTTATGACAGAATTCTGTTCCAATGACCTAATTGACTTGGTTCTGATATAGATAGAACACCTCTTAAAAAAAAAAGTTTTCACTATTATTGCCTTTTATTATTGGCATCTTTATAAACCCAAATTTTATTTGTTTTTGGAGGTTGAAACCATTATATACAAACTTTCAGATATATTTGAACACTGCATGTAGTATGTATTACCAATGATCCCCAAAACTAAACCTACCGCCAATGAGTTGCAGCCACCCATGATGACACCTTATTTGGTTGCCAAGACTATAAATCTATAGGGAAACAGAAAACCTCATCTTCCCTTTCAGAGCAGTTAGTGGGTGTGAACCACTGGCCTTGTGGTTCACCATTTACTCAACATTCCAGACAAAAATATTCCAATCTAAAGATATATTTTATTCATTTTCAGAAGAATGAAACTTAAAGTTTAGCACAGGACTAAACGTTTTAGTTTAGTTTAGTTAGGGAGATTCCCTAATTCAATGGAAATTGGCGATATAATTCTATTAGCACGATGGTACAATAAATGTACCTGTGCAGAGGTCACCCTGCATCCCAGAAGAGAAATATTTCAGCGCTGCATAGCTTTGTCACCTATATTCCCTATCAGGGATGCTATTTTTCCTTTTGAATTTTTTTTTTGTGATTCCGCCGCTGTGAAGAGCCCTCATAAATCTAAGTCACCATTTCCCACCGACACCCTCCTGCTCTTGAATAGAAGACGCAAGCATTTCATTTGTGTCTCTTGGATTACAGCAGCTACAGATTTTGACAGACAGTTGATATATACCAAGCAGAGTTTCTGTTACAAAAGTAATCTTCCCATTGGAGGAGAAAAGGTTTTCATCTCTATACCTCAGCAGAGGATGCCAAACAGGGAGTTCCACAGAACTTCAATTCATGTGCAAATCTGTAGGCATATGAATCCTGAAGAAATAGAAATACCTCGTTGGTGTTTCATTTCCCCTCATATTGCGGACGATAGCTAGTCTCTACCGAGAACCTGCTCTCTGCTGGGCCGGGCGCAGTGCAATGACAGCGCACTCCCACTCCCTGCCATGGAGTCACTGCTGATCTAAAGCCCCCCCCTCGGGGGGTTTCTGATACTGGAACTGTGGATGGGGGGGGTGGGGAGCCCAGTGGTTCTCCTGTGGAGCTGCTGGTGGATTTGAACTGCCGGTCATGTGGATTGAAGCTCAGTGAGTAAACACTATACCACCAGGACTCCGTTACAGGTACTATTATAACACTCCCACTCCCACTCCCACTCCCTCTAGACTGAGGCCTAGAGGTTAACTGCAGCCTCCGGGTCACAGAAAGTGAACTGGGTACTAATGGCTTAACTATTAAAGGTGGATTTGATCGGATAGGAAATGGCAATTATGATTTGAACATAAGTCACCTGACGTATAAACGAGTCTCCTAACGACAAGCCTACAATTCCTTCACTGCAGTACTTTCTACAACATAAAATCGGCTGTCCTTCTCAAAGTGAGAAAGAAATTTTGGGGGCGAGTGACATTTTTGCGACGGAATAAAACAGGCTGCCTCAGTCGCTCGCAAATGTTCCCTCGGCCGTGAAGGATCTCCTCGTTTTCTTTCCACCCGGTGCCGCCCTTTCCCCCCTTTTCCCCAGCGCTGTGTTTGTGCTGTAATTAATCATGGTCTGACTATTATTTGAGAAAGAAGACGTCTACAGAGTTCACTCTTGTTCAAGGCAAAAGAACTACTGTTTGGGGCAGAAACCGAACACTTTGCAAGAAGTCAAGTCTTACTGATAGTCCATATTCAACAAGTATATGTTGAAACCAGAGGCTTGGACCAGTTCATTCTGGTTCAACCCCTGCTGAGAATCTGTACATCTACCCCCCCCCCCCCCCCCCGCCATTCCACCTCAAGATACTGAAACAGAATCCACATTGTAACGTGATCTACAAGAATCAGCTGGGGATGTTGCTAAAGTTTGGGTCGAAAATATAAAAATGCAGATTCTGATTCAGTATATCTGGGTGGATGTGCAAATTCTCGGCAGTGGGTTGAACCGGAAGGATCCAGTTCAAAACGCCAGCTGGAACAAATTAACTCCAGAGAAGTACTTGGGTCATTGAAGAGGGATAAGCAAGATTGTGGAACTAGATGGCTAAAAGACACCTGAAGGTGAACAGGCTACTTCCTTTACTTAGAGAGGTTCGATGACCTGCCCAAGATCCCAGGGCTGGTGTTCACAGAGAAGACCCTTGGCTGGCACTGGAATCAGGCAACTGGGTTGTATTTTCCCAAAGGCATCCTGGAATCCTTGGACGGTACGATTGGTCAACACACTGGCTTTGAACTGAGGGGTGAGGCCTGCTGATCTATGGCTGAAACGTCTGCCCCACGGAGGCCGGTGGTGCGCATACAGATAAGTTGGAATCAACTTGACAGCCCCTGGGTTACTGGCAACGATATCCGTATTGTCTTTAGTTTTCTTCCTCTTATTACAAAAAAATAAATAAATAAATAAATAAAGACTGCCACGTGAGGACAGGGAAGAGCAAGAGAATACCTTCCCACTGAGAACCCAGAAGGCCCGGCAGAGAGACAGCTCATGAAAAAAACAAAACCACCTACGTTGGCAAGCATGGTTGTCATCCAGATAGTGCCCAGGGAAACAGGTAGGGGTACAGGTGCCAGTGTGTGAAAGAACCAGGCTGGTGTGACACGAGGAGCAGGCGAAGGGCCCTCTGCCCTGACAGGTTCTGCAGGAAGAGTGGCACCCTGGGAAGGAAAAAGGGACAAACAGAATCCGTGAAGCGAGACTCCCTTGACACTGCTTCCTAAAAAACTCGGATCAGAGCCCCAACACTCAGACCTACAGAAGGCTTTCTTCCTCCCGATCCTCTCGGGAAGGTCAAGTCTTCCCAGTTCCAAGTCCACCAAGACCCTCATGAGACCCTTTTACCTTGCACGTGCAGCGCTTACTCACTGTGGCAAGCTCCTTTGTCTGTATAGTATCCAGGAGGGCAGTCAGAAACACAGTGGTCCCCCAGCAGCAGGTGGCGGGCACTCTGGCACTGCAGGCACATGCTCCCAGGGTTGTGGTGATCGGCCACACAGTGTTGGCACAGGGGGTGGCAGTCTGCAAGGGGTGGGAGAGCACACAGAAGGCACAAATGCTCATGATCACGAAGTCTAATCACTACACCAATGGGCAGAAGGGATTTCATTTACCAACACCGCAGCACAGACAGCCGGAAAGTAGCCCAAAGGCAGGATCTGTCAGTAAAGTAGAAGCTGGGGACCTGTTCAAATTGAGCATTTGAGGCTTTCAACAAATGCTCAGGCCCAGCACGGGGACTACGTGTTCATTCCTTTCCAAGTGAACAACCTTCAAGTACTGGAGCAGCAGGGCAGACACTTGCGAGAGCGAGAGAGCGAGAGAGCGAGAGCGAGAGAGAGCGAGAGAAAGAGAGAGAGAGAGAGAAAGGTCAGAGTAATAGAGACAGAACTGCCCCGAGAGCTGTGAGAGCCAGAGCTCTGATGGTCCTGTTCACAATGTTCCTGTGTTGTGATTAGGGCTTTCCACACACGAGCCCTTCTCAGCAAAGTTGGCCTTTCAGAGTCAGTTGGTCAGGATCAGCCTTCAGTCAGGAGGGGCTAGGGTTAGGACTGAGATCATTGGGTTGTATTGGTGGGTAATTTTCGTCCTTCACTAGAAGGACACTGGAGGCATGAAGATGAATTGGGAACGAAAAATCATTTTCGTGGTCAATGCACTGCCCACAGCAGCTCTGTCATTCTCATTGTAATTAAAGCTACAGAACAAGTTAGACAGACATCACTGCTGTTGTTGCCACCCATACCACGTTGTCTTTAGTGAACGAGCTTAGTGATATCCACCCCGCCCCCCTCCCCCCTCCAATGCAAGTGAAACCATCTTCTGGTCCATCTTCAGCTCGTAATTTTCCTCTAGGTTCCTTGTACCATTGGAGGATGGAGATTCCAAAAAAAGGAGGCACAGTGCTTGGTTAGGTTTTGCACTGTTTTGGTGTGGTTTTGCCAACCACACGCTGGTGACTCAGACCTCCCAGTGCTGTGATGGAGAAAGCTGAGACGGTCCGTTCCAGCTGCGATCTTGAGTTCATCAACCTTGGGCTGTGGTTCCACTCAGTCCTACAGAGCCTCTGTGAGGGGGAATGGATGCCGTGGCAGTGGGCTTTTAGGGTGGCTAGGAAACTGTCTGCTCCCCTAATGGTTTACAGCCTTAGCAATCCATAGTGGAAGTTCTATTCCCTTGGAGTTGGATCAGACTCAAAGGCACCTCACCACAATGTCTCAAAAAAGAAAGAAAAACTGTAGTTCTAAATTATCGACCAAAATGAAAAGATGAATTAAGACCTTGGAAAAAACATGGCTTCTGGTGATAAGTTTTCTCCATCTGCCTCCACAGGACTCACAGCACTCATTTGTACTTGCTGGTTCCCCACCCGGGAATTCCTGTGTGGTCTCAAAAGACCTCACGGCTGCCCTACCGATTCTGACTCACTGTGATCCTACAGGACAAGGAAGAACTTCCACTGTGGGTTTTGGCGGTTGTAAGTCAATGGTTCCCAACCTTCCTAATGCCACGACCCTTTAATGCAGTTCCTCATGTTGTGGTGATCCCCTCCCAGCCATTGCTACTTTATAACCATAATTTTGCTACTGCTATGAATCAGGCGACCCCTGTGAAAGGGTCATTCACCTCCACAAAGGGGTCGGGTCGCAACCCACAGGTTGAAAACCACTGGTGTAAATCTTTATGGGAGCAGGTAGCTTCATTTTCCTCCTCCAAAGTGGTTGGCGTTTTCGAACTGCTGACCTTGTCATTAGCAGCCTACCTTGGAACCTAATATGACACCAGGGCTCATGGCTCATGCCCTTCGCTGCTATCCAAAAGGGTGGGAGAGTAAAGTCCATCCTGAGGAAACATGGAAGAAAGGCCTGGTGAATCTACTTCTAATGAATCGGCCAGCCGAAAACCAATTCTGCTCGGACACACTTGTGGTTGTCATCTTAAGTCTTGTTACATCTCACGGCCTTGGTGTTGGTTAGCTTTTATGTCAATATCCTGTACCTGTGTGGATGTAGGGGTGGAGTCAAACCTCTCAATCAGGTCATGGCATGATGATGCCCTCTTGGGGATGTGGCCTTTTTATAAGACAGACACTGAGGAAGACTGAGTCCTTTCTTGCTCTTTGCCTTCCTCCTTGCTTGGAGTCTGCTTCTGGTGCCAAGGGAGACCCAGGCGGCCTGCCTCCCTGGGAGTTGTCAATGCTCTGCCATGTTTCTGCTGACCACAGATTTATGTAACCGTCCACCCAATGGCCTCTGATCCCCCAGCTTTGGCTTCCTTTTTGACCTATCATTGCTGGGTCTCTGAGAGTCTGCAACTAGCATCTGACCCAACTGACCCATGGACTTGTGTTGAACTGAGTTGGGTCACTTTCTTGATATAAAATCCTATCTTGATATAAAGTTCCTTCTGAAACATATGAATGATACTGGCTATTATGCTTCTTTAAAAAAAATTCAGCCTCACATAGCCTGGTAGATAAAGACCACAATTTCTAGCAACATTTTGCTGCCTCCTAGAATCGGTTGACACAGGACTTTCTCTCTCTACCCTTGGTGATAGTTGTCAGATGGCCAGCATTTAAAGTGTATTCACTGCTGTCCATGAAGCGGATCTCACACCCAGGCCTAGCAGGAGGTGTTCAGCTTACTCATCGGCATGAGACTTTTTTTTTTGGAGAACTGTATACATGGTTTCAAATTGGTTCATTCCAGTTGGACCTCTTGCTGAGAACCTGACTTCTAGATGTTTAGTCTGGAATCAGATGTTTAGTCTGGAATCAGAATCAATGTTCTCACCATGCTCGGGTGATTTTGACGGTTACGTGAGGACATGCTTGGACTCCCCCAAAAATCACCCAGAGATCCTGTTAAGGTGCAGCTGCTAACTCAATAGAACCGGAGAGGTGCTGCTTTGGTGCTGCTAAATTGGTTGTGGCCCCTAGTTACTCTGTGAACAACAAAATGTAGCACTGCTGCATCTTGTGTCAGCCTCTTCTGGTCACATCTGCCTGGTGGACCCAGAATAAACCGGTTCAAAGACTTGTTTTAGAGTAACCTAAAAATTGAACCAAAAGCATCCTCTCAAAAAACGCCCACTCTTCTAGCAGCATGCAAATGAAGAGTTCCTGTCCTTTCTCTGAAAGTCTTCCACACGACAAAGCCGGCTTTTGTCAATAGAAGAAAAACTTCTGCTATCCTGAGAGCCAAACTGACCCTCATTTCAGATATTCAATAAATTATAAAGAGAATGATGGCTCTATTATTAGGCATACAACACGGAAGCTACTTCTCCCCATCTTTTGGCATATGGATGCCAGAGAATGCCCAGCCTTCAGTTCTCTTTTCCCAATATCCTCCCTGCAGTGTCAGGGAAAAAATCCTAGAGGCGTAGAAGGGAGGTCCCCCAAACTTCAAAAGTACCTTAATGCGTGAGTGGAAATTCAGATCGGAAACCTGGGAAACACACATGATTCAAGAATCCATTGTTTGAAAAGCCTTTGCTTCTTCCTCTTCACAGCAAGGGCTCACAGAGCTTCCTGGGCTCAGGCATGTCAGGACAAGATCCACAGGTGTTTGGGGCACTAACAAATCCCCCCAACCCCCACTCTCTACTATGCAATTACAGAAATGAAAGGGGATACTTTGAAGAGAAAGTAAGTGGCTCTCTGGGGTATTGTGCGGGCACAATAAATACATATTTATGGATTTATCTGATCTCGGGGATCTCTTGAAGCTGTTCAAAAGGATCACATGTGTCCATTACGTCTAAAGGATGATGGAGGCAGTGGTGTGACATCCTGATCACTCTTCTCATGTCACCTGCCACGACCCCACACAAGCAGCTGCCATGGTGATGCCCTGTGGGTCTGAGTGGGACCGCACTCCACAGGGTTTACCCTGGCTGCGTCCACTGACCTGGTTTTCCGGGCATCTCTGAGTAGATTCGAACCGCTAACCTTTTGGTTGACAGCCCAACAGGTTTCCATGGGCACCACCCAGGCGCTCCACTGTCCTGACAGGTCATCTCCTCTAATTCTACCAAGTATGAGCACCTTCTATCTTAAAACATCCTTTCTATCTTAAAACATCTCTGTGCCCATTTCTATCTGCTCTCATCTCAAAGAATAATACACTTCATTCTTCCACTCATCATCTTTATCCCATTCTTAATATTATTCTACATTTTATCTCCTATCCTTCTTCACTGTCTCCTTGACCTCAACATTCAAACCGACTCCCCAGTATCTGCCCAGAGCTCTTCCCTACAACATCCCATCTTTCCCCTTCCCTTCACCCCCCCCCCAACTTCCCTGTCTCCCACCTACCTTTGATGACATTACTCATAACCTGCCTTCATCATCCCTAATTCTTCTGCGGTACTGCCCTTAACAGGTCACGTATGACTTGTTAATAACCAAAGCTTATGCCATCCACCATTAATCGGTTACACAAGACCTGCTGTAAAGTGTTGAAAAGCAAGGGAGTTACTTTGAGGACCTAAGCCACGGTATTTCCAATGGCCTCATAAGCGTGTGAAATTTGGACGATGAATATGGAAAACTAAAGGAAAAATCAATACGTTTCAAAGTACCACAAACTGTCAGAAGAACAAATCAATCTGTCTTCCAAGTATAGCCAGAATGGTTCTTAGAGGCACAGGTGGTGAGGCTCATTCTCATCTGCTTTGGACATGTTGTCAGGGGAGACCTGTCCCTGGGGGAGGACACCATGCTAGGGAAAGTAGAGGGGAGGTGAGAAAGAGGAAGGTCAAGATGGGTTGACAGTGGCGACAACACTGGGCTCACACAAGGGAGCGACAGTGGAGATCCGGCCAGACTGGGCAGTGTGTGGCCAACTAGCTAGCCCCTAACAAAAACCACAATGTCTTCCACTAACCCCTGGTCCTACCCCAATTCTCTGCCAGACTCTGCATTTCTGACCACAGCTCCTCTTTAGTACTTTCCTATAACCTGCTTTTCCTGCTACTCCTCTTGGTTGAATTCTCTTTCTGTACTTCGAAACCCTGATAAAGGTAGAGACGCCTCATAACCCTCGGCTTCTGCCATCTCTTCATCAAGCCTCCTTCCTTGAAAGCTTTCATAGAAAAGAAAGGCTGCTTGAGTTTGATGTTAGTGTAAGGATCCCCAAAAGGCTTAAGGACTGCAGACTCTGAAATTACTCAAAGCCTCTGCCTCTCTCCCAGGCCCCTCGTTAAGCTCCAAGAATGCACCAGACGAAGCCTCAGCCATGTCGCCTTGCATGATGGAGTGAGAACCCACGGCAAAGAAGAAGTCAATAGATGACGCTGGAAAATATGAAAGTAATCAACTCCTGGTTGCCCTCAGCATCCCATGAATCCAAGTTAGTTTACAAGTTTACTTGACACAAGGAGACGGTCCTTGAATCTAGAAAACTGGAATCAAATTCTCACCTACATATTCACTCCCTGTTATAAAGATTTTTCTGAATTTTCATTCTCTTAGATTCTTTCCACCCCAACAATCTGATGAGACCTCCGTTCATGCACACCTCCCTTGCAACTCTGTCATGTGCTAGTACCAACTTCCAAGAAAACTAAAGACAAACCCACTGCCACCGACTCTGAATTGAGTGGACTGCAGCTCGGTGGGCCCACTTAGGGTTTCTGGGACTACAAGCTTTTACAGTAGCAGGCAGCCTCATCTTTTCCCCAGTTGTGGTTGGTGGGTTTGAATGGATGACTTTATAGTTGGCAGCTCAGCAACTCATCCACAGTGCCAGCAGGGTTCCTTCACAAGCCACCAAAAGAAGACCATTTAGAAAGATATACACTGTCATTCTACTGTGGAATTAGGCAGGATTTTTTTTTATTAAACTAAGCAGATGAGAATTAAAAAAAATACCTATTAGTACCTTTGTCTTCAGAGCTTCTGAGTCAAAGCCACTTTGTAAGAGAAAAAGCCTTCAGAAACCTCAAAATGAGTAATGGTGTATAGGGAAAGAAGTCAGAGTCAGAGCAACAAGGAATTCAGGATTAATGCCAGTTCTCATTTGCAACCAGAAACACAGAGTTCCCCAGGGCAGACTATGGGACGCAACCTTGCTAGGCTACAAGTGTCCAGTTCCACACCTGAAAATACACTGTCTGAGTGGTCACTGCACTCATGTACATTAGAGAGCTGCAAAAAGACAGCTTAAGGACTTATTTTTCTGACTACGAAGTAATTCCTGGGAGAAAATCAGAAAAGTATCTTTACAAAGAATAAACAAGCACATAAGTCACCCCACTGTATGGCTCTCAGAGTCAACCCCAACTAACATCAACAAAGTATCGGAACCCTACAGGGGGCCACTAGGAGTCAGCTTTGACTGAATGGCAGTGAGTTGGGTCTTGGGTTTTGATGTGCGTGGATAACAGATGAGCAGTGCATGAGTGGCAAGAAAAGAAAATAGAAAATCAAAGAAAAATGTTGCTAACTTAGCTCATGGTGGTTTGATTTGGCTTGTTTCCACTGACATAGAGTCAAGTCCGAGGTGTGTGTTACAGAGCAGAATGACTCTGACGGTGTTTTTAGCTCTCATCTTTACGGAAGCCAATGGCCAGACCTTTCTTCGGAGGTACGAGGTATGTCTGACCCACTCATCTTTATGTTAGCAGTCCAGTCACTTTCACAACTCGGGACCTTCAGGGTCCCAGATTTGTGGAATCAAACAAAGAGACCCAAGCCAAACTTGCTCCCACTGAGTTCGCTCCTACTCACACTGACCTTGTGGGACAGACTCGCCCTGCCCCTGTGGGGCTCCGAGGCTGTACATCTTGAGGGGAACAAATGGCTTCATCTTCCTTCTGTGAAGTAGGCAGTGGGCTCGCATTGCTAATCTTGCCATTAGCAGTCCACCAGGTAACCCCCGACACCCCCCAGGGCTCCTTAAACAAGGGAAGAAATTACTGGAGAGAAAAGACAAGGAAACTGTAGAGATGTTGGAGGTGCCTGAAACAGTTGATCAGAGTTGCACCGGCTGGTGTTTCAAATCTCAGGCCAAGAGGAAAGGGTTACTACTTGGCTAGGTGTGTGTGAGGGAATTTGCAACTGCCTTGTAAGTTACAGTTTGAGATCATGAAGAGAGACATACCCCTGTGGCCAGCCAAATGTTATTAACTATGCAGTCCTAACTCAATAAAGATGGGAGTGTGATCCCCAACTCCAGGCACGGTGGGAGGTATCCGTATTTCTCCGGGGACTGCTGCCACGTCAGCCACTGCACTGACACGGGAACCGTGGGCATCCTTCCTAAGAAGTAAGCTGATCTCCAGGTACCTCTTGCACTCATCACGGTGGGTGGTGACCATCTGACAAATATGCACCCACACCTTCCGGAATTGTGTCCTTGACAGTCTTCCCAGGCACACCAACCCACCCCCCAAGAGAACTCCCCTCGAACCCTCCTCAGTTGTCCATGCCCTGTCTCCCCTCAGGCGTGGTCTGGGACAAGGCCACAGGAGGCACCGGGGGAGTTTGTACTGTCACCACTTCATTTGGACCAAGACTGGCTTACTGTGAAAGAGGAACTGCATCTCTAACCCACCAATCTAGCAGTCTCTGGGAGGATTAGCATCCCTTCCGAAAAGGCCCATCTGTGCAGTTAAGCATCGCCATCTGACCTTCCTGCCTGTAATCAGAGAAAGAAGGCTGACCTCAAATATGTCTATGCAAGTGTGCACTTTCATTAAATGCTTAAGAACAGCGTCTGCTCCGGAGGCCAGCTCCCAGAGTCTTCTGATTGTTACTCCGTTAAGTAAATTCTTGTTTGTCACTCTTTCAATTACAGTGAAGAGTTTTAAATATAAGACTCATTGAAGAGCCATGAGGAAAGGCGACAGACCTAGAAAACATTTATGTTTAGCCACGTTCAGATGCCTGGTGTATAAGTGCACTCGTGTGGGTGTGTTGTGTTGTATTGTGTTGTGTTGAAGGGGGTGCAGATGGAATTCCAATTGTCTGTTGCTGTGCCTGCTTGCTAATAAACCCAGTGAGTGAGCTAACACTTTAAACAAGCAAATTTACGTATTATAAAGGAGTCTGGAAAGGGAGTATGTGCTCTAGCTGAAATAAGTGTTTTCTGATTTTTCTTAAGCAAGCACAGGAAACTATTGGCTTTCTAACTATGAACAGCAAGCAGGTGTGCTAATATGTTACATAGATAAAATATTAGTATTTTGACTCAGCAGTTGCAGTCTCAGCTAATATGTCACCCTGCAGCTGTCAGGAAACTGTACATGGCCATTCCCTGTGTGAGGCCGTCTTCACATCCCACAGGCTCGGTGATGAGGATCAGGGCAAATTATCCACAAGAGGAAGGAGGGGGCCACCTGGGAGCGAATGACTGATTTCAAGTCTCGGAGAAAAGTCAAAACCCCTCGAAGATAATATAGCAAATGTGTACTGTGGAGGCCATGACTTTGGATGTTGACCTTACGGGGCAGTGACTCCTTAGGTGATAAAGAATGGCCAATAAAGGCAAATTCAGGCACACAGTGAGATTTTTATCATCCTGACTATTGATTAGATTCTGAATGCAACCACATTGGGTGCAGATAGAAGCAGTTGAAACTATTGGCACAGGGAGCTGATCCTCATCGGGTGAAAAACAGAAATGACTCCAGGCAAAAACTCGGGTCCATTCAAAGTGTGCAGAATATGAATTCCAATGCTTCTTTTAAAATTCATAGGAGTCTACTTTGTAAGAGAAGTACAGAAGGAAACCAGGAAATAAACACAGATGGCAGAAGAGAAAGAAGCATTCTGTCTTTTCCTTTTGATCTTATTACTTTGGTCTTACAAAGCCCATGTTCTTTTCCATGCTCTCACTTCCTAGAAATACTGTACAGTCAACCAAACATGACCAAGCAAACAAAAGTTTTCCTTTTTGTCTGTGTCTTCCATCCTTAAAAACACCAACTGCACAAAAACATGCTAGACTTTTAAAAACTCCTACCCAGTTATGGTAATTCATGAAATTTGAGTCTAAAGAATGTCGGGGTGGAGTCTAGCCTATCAATTAGGATATAGCCAATGAGGCCTCCGTGTGGGCATGGCCATCTCTTGAGAATTCTGGGAATGTCTGTATTTCCTCCTTGGAGTTGGGAGACACACACACTCTCTCAGCTCACTCCTTGTAAGACATCCTTGTGATGAAGACAGATAGAGAGAGGCTGATTGAGCCAGGCTTCTGGAGTCAGAGAAGACACACGGAGACCCCTGCCAGCACTGAGATGCTTACAATGTCACTGGATCCACAAGACTTCTCACCCACTGGCTTGTGATCATCCTGCATTTGGTGTCATTGTATGTGTTTCGTGAGTATGAAGACAACTTTATAGTTGGTATCAGACATATGGGCTACTTATGGACTTGATCTGGACTGGGCTAGGATATTTCCTCAATATTCAACTGCTCTTGTATATAAAGTTCTTTCTTATAGATAAAGCTCTTTCTTATACACGAGTGTCTGTGTTAGTTCATGTAGTCCAGAGAAACAAATTCATAAACATGCATATAAGAGAGTTTTATAGAAAAGGTAACTGAACATTACCTAGCATTTCAACGCTGTCCAGTCCAAGCCCATGTCTCATATTAGCCCATATGTCTGATACCAGTCTATAAAGTCTTCTCCAGACTCATGAAAGAATGAAATGCAAGATGATCACAAACCAGATGGGTAGAATATCTTTGGATCCAACAGTGTTGTAAGCATCTAAGTGTTGGCAAGGGTCTCCAAGAACCTCCTCCAGCTTCAGAGGTCTGGTTGCATCCACGTGGCTTGTCTGGCTCAGGGCACTAGAGTAGCTTCATGTGGCTTCTCTTCAGGGACGTCTCGCAGGAAGTCAGCTTTGTCAGAAAAGAATCTCCAAGCTAGTATTGTCAGTAGAAAGTCTCTAAGGAAGTGAACCAAGAGAGACACTGTCTCCACTTCCGAGAAGAAATTACCACATTCCTGAGCCATCCCCACCATTGTGCTTAGGCTTGAGTCCTTCACTGCATCTCCTCTGTAAAACCACCTTGTTGAAGCCTTCCTCTTGTTGGCAGTCCCTCCATTTTACCAAGCATGCGGTCCTTCTCCAGGGTCTGGCCTTTTCTGAAAACAGGTCTGAAGTACATGAGACACGTGCTCATCATCCTTGCCTTTAAGGTGCATTCTGCCCGGACTTCTTCCAAGACAGACGTGGTTATTCTTTGTGATTCAAGAGACTTTAGGGGGAAGGAAACCAACCAACCAAAATGAGACTATCATCTAGAAAAACAAGTTTGGGTTTCTCAGTAGAAACCTAGAAGACACAATGCATCCAGGAGGTGAGCAAAAGGTATTGGTTGTGGTAGTTATGTAATCTCATGTCACCTTGATAAAACAAGTGTAGGGTGGAGTTTAGCTTGTCAATCAGGTCACTACTTGATGACTACATGGAGCACAACCAAGATAAATGACTTGCTCGAAGCTGACCCCTCTCTTTCTACTTTCACTTTCCTTTGACAAGCTCAGTAGAGGCACACTGAGACACTGAAAGCCTAGAGATGCTGCCGCCACCATTGGATACACCAGATCTTGCACCCATTAGCCTGTGATCTTCCTACATTTGGCATCATTGCATGTGTTGCCTGGGTCTGAAGAGGGAACTATGGACTTGCATCAGATTTATGGGCTAATATTAAACTTATGGACTTGATCTGGACTAGGTTGAGACGTTTTCTTAATATACAATTCCTCTTTGATATAAAATTCTTTCTTATATACATATGCATGCCTATGAATTTGTTTTTCTAGTCAACCCAGTCTACAACAGGTGTAATTTACAAAATGTAGCAACAATCAGAATGCAGAACATAGAAAGGGAGATGTAAGATTTGAAATGAAATTTATCTAAAGAATTTGTCTCTCTTCCTGAGAGACAACCACTAAAGCTTTGGACCTCCCTTAGTAAAGTGGGTTTGGTGAGGACTCCAATGACACCTACCTCAAAGCTTATATTAATGAGGTGACTCAGTTGGGTATGCTCTTACCAGGAAAGACCCTTTATATTACTTTTCAGTTTGTTGTAGTTTGGAATAGGTGTCATTGATTAGGTTCTGACTCTGAGTGATTCAATGAACAACCCAGGACAGAATCACGATCGAATCAATCATACTTACATGGCATTGTCTAGAGGTGCCTGTCAAGTCAGTTCTGATTCATTGATACTCAACATAAAATGGGGTCAAACACTGCCTGGTCCGATGTCATATACACAGTGTTCATTTGAGCACACTCCTGCAGCCACTGTATCAATCCATCCCATTGATAGTCTTCCTTTTTACTGCTGATGCTGGCCCACACCAAACATGATTTCCAGGGACTAGTCCTTACGATCACATGACTACAGTACATGAGATGAAATCTCTCCAGCCTTGCTTTTAAGGAACATTTTAGCTATACTTCTTCCCAAACAGATTTTTTTTTAAATTCTCTGGCTGTCCATGATATTTTTAATAGTCTTCTCCAAAACCATAATAAATATGCATCAATTTTTCTCTGGCTTTCATTACTCATTCATTGTCCAATGCTTACATGCACATGAGGCAAATGAAAATACTATGGTGTGGGTCTTTGCTCTCCAACACTTTCATTGGGGCTTTGTGCAGATTTCCCCAATGCAACATATCATTTGATTTCTTGACTGGTGCTTTAATGAGCACTAATTTTGGATCCAAGCAAATTGAAATTCTTGACAATTTCAATCTTTTTCTCCATTTATTATGATGTGGTCTGTTGGTCTGGTAAGGAGGATTTGAATTTTCTTTAAGTGAGCACTTGCAGATAAAAATTTACACCTACACAATGCAGCCCAAATAAAGGCTTTGGATACAGAAACTCCATGGATTCTCTGGCTGGTGACAGACAACTGAGCATGTGGGGGTAAAGTGTGTCCCTTTCTGGGACATGAGACCTTTGTACTAGGGATCGTTCTGGAGCTTTACCTATCTGTCTTTTTAACTTTCTAATAAACCTGTAATTATCAGCTTATTCCTCTTCTTCTGTGGTTGATTCTGTGAGCCAACCTAGTGAAATACTGAGGTAGTTAGCCAGCAGGTCAGGAGTAAGAAGGGCCCTTGGTATTTCTGAGCTGAAGCCTACCATCCTGAAAGGGTTTGTAGACAGTAGATTTGTAGCCAGTGGAACGGAAGCAGGGCCCTGAGGACCTCCAAGCACAAAGCTGACAGTCTGAGGGTTTGAACAGAAACCCGAATTCATAGCAAGTAGATCAGAAAAGAGGAGGTTAAGGATCCCCAAGACTGTGACCATCATCTGAATTTGAGGCAGGCTTCAAAGTCTGGGATTATGTGCTTTAATTTGTGAAACCTGACCTGACTTCAGGTGATTAAGGTTAGAGGAAGGAATACTAGATTTCAGTTGTAGTTGGGAATAGAACCAAATAGAGTAGAATTGGACTGAGTGAATTCCTACCTTCAGTTGGTGTGAGAAGTGGGCTAGATTGAATTGGAGGCAAAACATAAGGAAGCAGGTAGAAGGAGAAGATTTGGGGTAGGTGTCAAAGTCAGCAGGAGGCAGAAAGGGACCTGCCTGGGGGCATGAAGACTAGGAATTTTCTTGGAGCAGTTTGTGTCTGATCTTTCAGAAGGTCAAAGGCTTAGTAGGTAATGGACATGGGGGCCTAGAGATGATGACGCGTGCAAATGGATGTAATCAAAGAAGAACACAGAAATGAAGGTCAAGGAGGTGAAAGACACTACAATCATTGGAAGCAAAAAGGGTCAACAGAAGAGAAGGACACAGGTCACTAACAGAGGAGAGAGGTGTGAAAGGGATAACTGAAGTCAACACCGGAGCAGGGGGTGCTGGTCCCCGGTGTCGGGACTCCCTTGGCCAGGGTGAGGAAGCATGCAGAAAGTCATCAGTAGAAATGATAAGGTGGCCCTGAAAGGTGGAGAAGGTTCATGTGTTTGTTCAGCTGGTAGTCAAAATGTTGGAATCAGCCCAAAGCCCCCATTGGGAGACTTGGCAATCTACTCCAGAAAATTGTGAGGAACACAGTTTCATTTCTCACACATATTTGGTGAGCATGAATTGATTCTGGATCCAAGCAAAACGATGTCCACTCGATAACAACTAGCTATGACTGCAGAAGGCAGCCGAGACATGAGGGAGAATGACGGGGAAGGTGTTTAATCTTCTAAACAACCTCCAAAATGAGGAAGTTCGCTTTTAGAAAGTACAAATGGAAAGGTCAGGGCATCTCACAAAGCACCCAAACCAAACCAATGCAAGCAGGGATTCCTGGGAAGCAGAGCGTGCCTTCCTGCAGCGAGACCAGCCGATGCAGGCCCTGGCACAAGGTTCACACGTGTGTTCTCTGTGGTGGTACTGCCTGCACTCAAAGCCCCGTGTCAACTTTGGATTGATTGGTTGGTATCTTTAATCTCTAAAGCAAAGACATGGATGATGATCAAAGACTAGAGCCTTCGGTATGAATTAGCATCCCTGTCATGATGGAGGCATCTGACCTCCTCTAAAGTCACAGGGGCAGGGGGAGGATCAAGATCGATAACCCACGACCGAGACTGAGGTAGAGACATGCCTCGCCATGCCATATTTTTTACTAGTTTCAGTACCATCTGTCTTCCTACAGTACTATCTTTCTCAACTGGATCAAGAATTCATTGCCAGGGCCACATGGAACTCACATACCCTGCTCACGTGTATGGGTTTTCCTCGGGAGGCAGCAGGTTATAAATTCCAGATTAGGAACTCCTCAGACACAATTCGTCAATTTAGATGGCTCCTCTCAGCTGGACCAAAAGGCAGGTCTCTCTTTGATCCTTTGAATCTCTGCCTGGTCTCTCAAATCGTAAAAAGCTTTTTAGTTCTGTCAGTCAGTACCTAGAGCCACTCCACTCTGCCAGCAAGTACAAGACTGAAGGCACTGGGTTCAAACATAGCCAAGACTGTGGGTAAGCAAGCCAAGCCCCAAACGTCTAGAGACACCAAAGTCACTTGACCCGCTTTCTTTGTGGGCTGGTAGATCTCGCTCCATCCAGTGCCCAGCGGCTCCTCTCTGCCTGCAAGCCTCCATTAAAAGGTGGTTAGCGTTCTCCCTCTGTGGGTCACAAGGCCACCATGTCATTTCCTGCTGGTTTCCTGCTTCTCCAGCTTCTGCTGTCATCATTTTTCTGCCTCTGTCCCTGGTATTACAGCTATCTCTCCTGGATCAAGGAAGTTCTCCATAGCAGGGATATCAGGTTCAAAGAATATGCTCTACTCCTGGCTCTACTTTCTTAATGGCAGTGAGATGACCCTTTCCACCTAAGGGATGGCTTGTTTCAAGCCAAGCAGTCTGATCAAACCGACAAGTCCTCTCATTCAAGTCCACACACCTTATTTTTCGGGTCCCAACATGTGGTAGAAGTTACAAAGCCCATGGGTAAAAGAACCATATTAAATAATTCATGGCACTTTCAGATAACGAAAAATAATGTTATTTAAAAAAATAACGAAAAGAAAAATCCTCACAATTTAACCAATAAGCAGCATCATGGATAGAAATACTGAAATTGTCAAGAATTACATTTTATGTCATGAATGTCCATAAGAACAACAAGCAAGAAATCAAATGATGTATTGCACTGGTTAGATCTGCGACCAAAGACTTTTTCAAAATGTGCTAACAAGCAATGATGTCATTTTGAGGACTCAGGTGCATCACACTCAAGCTGTGGTATTTTCACTTACCGCACATGCACATGAAAGCCGGGCAATAAGGGTGGACCAAAGAAGAAGGGTAGATGATGGATCATGGTATTGATGGAGAATATTAAATCTATTGTGATGTGATAGTTAGCGCTATGTCAACTAGATGCTCCTGGGTAACAGTGGAGGTGGAGGTAGGGGTGAAGCCCAACCCATCAATCATGTCACAGCCTAATGACACCTCCTTAAGGGGTGTGACCTTTTGTATAAATGAAAGACTGAGCGGAACTGGGTACTATTGCCACTTTGTCTACTACTAGATCAGGATTCTGCTTCTGGGTCATCAGTTACCTGTTCTGTAACTGACTGATCCCAGGAGATGTCAGAAGACTGCTGACCTTGGATTCATTTGGTCAACCTGGGATTCATTTGCCTCTACATCCTCCAGCCTGTGGCCCTCCTGCTTCATCATGCTGCTTCCTATTCATCAGCATCCACAGCTATGTGAGTCGGGAGAAGCCTATGATTTACATCTGATCTATGAACTCAAATTTAACTGGACTTATCTACATCTACAACCATGTAACCCATTTTGAAAAGATCATTTTATTGAGGAGATGACCCATTTTTAATATAAATCTCTTCCTATACATAGACACATCTGTTTTTGCTTCTCCAGAGAACCCAACCTAACACATATGGAGAACCAGAAAAATGAACAACGCTGTCTTGGAAGAAACACTGCTCTTTCAAAGAAAGGATGGCAAAGTGTTGTCTCATATATCTGTGATACATTATCAGGGGGGACCAATTCCTGAAGAAGGTCACCATGCTTAATGAAGTAGAGGGTTAGCCCAAAAGAGGAAGACTCCTGGTGAGGTGGACCGACATAGTGGCTCAACTGGGTTCAAACATAGCCAAGATTGTGAAGATAGCATGAGACTGGGTGGGTTTTCATGCTGTTGTGTGTAGAGTCATATGAATAGCATACCCAACTTGACCAAGCAACACAACATTGATCCTAGGACAGATCTCACATGGCTGTAGCCAAGATTAAATGAGTAAATGTGAAGAACCAGCACACAGTAAATCATCAACAGGCATTAGTTAACACCCAGCAGTACTACAGAAGAGGAGGTCTGGCGATGTTTCCATTAAGATTGGTGAAGGTGCTCTCAAATGGACTTCACCTCAGTGAGCCTAGGTAGCACAGAACAAAACACTGTCTGGTCCTGCACGATCCTCACAATAGCAGGTATGTGTGAACCCACTGCTGTACCTGCTGCATTAACCAAACTTGCCAAAGGTCTTTCTCTTTAGTTGACACAAGCATGGTGTCCTTCTCCAGGGAGTGGTCCCTCAGGACCAATGTGCAAAGTCTAGCCAACCTCACCGTTGTTACAGTATCAGCAAAACCCAAAAAGTAACAAAGAAAAAAAACCCTTACAGAGCAATTCTCCTCTGTAACATGTGGGTGTGTCAAGAGTCTGAACAGATTCCCAGACAAGTAACTATACCAGCCTTTATCTGCAATATTTTATCTCAGTACTCACGGGAGCTACGGAGGACCTCACTTGGATGTAAGTCATTATTTTTAGC
Organism: Nesogale talazaci; assembly: GCA_004026705.1. Taxonomy (NCBI): domain Eukaryota; kingdom Metazoa; phylum Chordata; class Mammalia; order Afrosoricida; family Tenrecidae; genus Nesogale; species Nesogale talazaci. The sequence goes on along the minus strand of PVJH01003558.1, from coordinate 88,741 downwards.
TATTGTAAGTAAATCACCAGATTTCCATGTGAAAATAAAGCAGGTAAAAGTAGCCTTAGCAGTTTGGCTCTCTTTGGAATTAAAGGATCACCAATGAGTCTAAAGTCGTCCTTTTTAATAGGCTCTTGAAGCCTTCTCTGCAATCCAGGGTGTGGTCAACAGTCCTTAAGAAGCCAACAGCAATTAGTGATTTCACTGGAAGGAAGCATGGCTGGGTTAAAAGCTTGCAAATAGGGTATTTATAACATTATTAAAGCCAAATCCAAAGCAAAGTCACTGCCATTGAGTTAATGCTGCATCACAGAAGCCTGGTAGCATATAATGGGCTATGCATTGGGAAACGAAGCACAAGATCAGCCATTCAAACCCACCACTTGTTCAGCAGGAGAGAGATAAGACTTTCTATTCTTGTAAAGATTTACAGTCTTGAAAGGCCCTAGGGTATAGATGGCCTACTCTGTTCTTCTTCTTTTTAATAACCTCCTCTGTTCTGTATGCTTGTTAAGAGTTATTAAAGCCAGGAAAAGTCTATGTTTAGTAAAAAAATGAAAGAGAAAACTCTTTATTTTTAATTTACGAACATATCAATTTAAGAATAGGTCATAGTCTCTCTTTTTTTAACTTCTACCTGAAAGGAAAAGTTCAAACAAAAGAAATGCCGGGAAACATTCCTTCTCCCTTCTGCAGACATCAGGGTCGCTTAAATAAAATAAGAACCAGGAGAACAAGGAAAGAACAATCACTGAATGTTCAATAAAGAGATTGGATATGAGATTCATAGTTCAAGCAGCAGTAGATAGCGTGACAAGATGAGAAATAAGAAAAGAAAGTGCTTACCAAAAAAACCAGACAAACAAGTGTTAGAAAAGAAAAAATAGAAGATATAAGCAAAGGTGTATGTCTGTGTGTGTGTGTGCATGCATGCGAGCATGCACATACAGAGACACACAAAGAGAGAGGGAACAGAACTAGAATAAAGAGATAAAGAAGACAAAAAAAAAAAGATCACATGAACAGAAAAGGTCCCTGATATCTAGTTACTACTACAACTACTACTACTACTACTACACACACACACACACACACACACACACACGATTAGGACACCAGATTTAAATCATTAGTTTAACTCAACATTTTTTAACACCATCCATGTGCCTGTTAGAACCTGTGTAGTTTTTCATTTCAAAGTCAAAACAATGGAAATTATAAAGTCTAGCCTTCCTACTTCTACAAGAAAGGTCCTTGGAAGATCAAAGAAGAAGATATGTGGGCAAAAAAGTCCCATTAGCATTACAAATAATATAAAAAACAAAGCTACTCACAGATGTGACGTGGAATACCTATGAAACCTCCCATTGGCCAAGCAGCAAGCCTATCTTCTGCTATTTCTCTCCCAGGACCATGACAGGAAACTATCTAATCTAAGCCGCCCTAACAAAATGGAATGCCATCTAGCAATTAAAAAGCATAATTATGTAGGCTCTTTCAATATTTGTCAACACATGAGACATATATGAACTACTGTGGTCTTTAAGGGAAAAGAGTGGGGCTGAGCCCCAGTGGCGTAGTGGTTGTGCACGGGACTGCGGCCCAC